>JAUZNJ010039998.1:0-10527 GCA_034780135.1 Jordanella pulchra | reverse complement strand
TCTCTCATCTTTTTAAGTGGGAGAACTTGCACAATTGGTGACTGACTAAATACTTATTTTCCCCACTGTATCCACCTGAACCACCTATGCTGATATTTTCTAAGCACAGAAAAAGTCCCGCTACTCCAAGCTTCCCCCCTCAGTGATGGAGAGTTCCCACTAGGGTTGTGAGATATTACCGACAAAATCAAATATGCGGTTTGGAATTTTCTTATTTCATATTTAATTTTCCTCTGCATTAACCACAAGCATACATGTTTGGCTCCACTCTTGTCTGGAGTTTATTGTAACTGGACTTTACTGCTGCATGGAAACCTGCAAAACTCACTTCCCTTCTGTGTGGCAGCAAACTTCACTTTATGCCCATAACCGCCACTTAAAGGGCTGGAGGGAGAAACTTCGGACTCCTACTGTTGTCAAATAAAAAATGAACAAAAGCAGAGGGCCTCTGTGATTTGGAAACTGCAATATTTAGAAGTGTTTCTATAATCCAGGTGTAATCCATTGTCCAGCCCTACGATCCACCCTGTGGATGAAGCTGGCTGTGGTCTCTTGTATCTTTTAGTAATGATCGGTATTTCTTGATCATAAATGAGTTGGAACACAGATGGACTGAATTAGTTTTATTTTTTTCTTCTTTTAGCTCTAATCTTCCTTCACCACAGCAGACATGAGTACTGCTTGTTCTACCAATCCTGCAGACTAGGGTCCAAACGAGGCACCAATATATCATGTTCCTCGGTTAGACACAGCGTCCAGCCTCAATCTGAGGTGGAACCAGGAACTAATGAGTGAACTCTGATCCCAGGTTTCTTCATTTGCCTTGTAAAGCTCCAGTGGAAGTTCGAGATTAGAGAAGGACTAAAACATCAGCTGGCCAATATTAGCGCTTTTTTCTTTTTTTTTCTTCAATATATGCATGCGTGGGCCGATTCATAAATGCATTTAAATTCATCATCCATGCCTTAAGATCAAGTGCAGTGCATGCATTGCCAGGGTCATCCATCTGCTATGTGTTGTTGCTAGGTTTATTAATGTTTATTTTTTGTTTAGATTACGATTTGAGTAACATCTGATATCAGGATGTCATTTTTATCACGTAAATGAAGGAAGAAAAATCTAAATCGCCTCCAAGAATTAGCATTAGCCTTACTATTCATGGTCTGAAGACTTCAACAGAACCACAGCATAAGCATTTACCAAGAATGAGACCCAAACCAAACGTGTGACCCACATCCAAAACTGTCCCAGTTCTCACTTTTATGATTTACTTTTAACTTATTTTTCACTCTTAAGTTTTTTTTTTCTCAAAGGCTGCAAAGCTGGAATGTATGTTGCAACTGAATGTCGCACTATAACCCCTCCTCAGATTGTTTTTATCCGGAACTTCTGTCTAAATCGATTTCATTTGTCATTCCACCATCAACAAATTCGGTTTATGTTTGCTCTCAGTTTTAACCAGCAGTTACCTCCATCCTGCCGCCTGTTTGATCCTAATGGTTTCTTACAGCACCCAACAACCCGCGCCCTGCAGGGAAATTACATTCACACAACTCCCGACTGCATGTGTCCAACTCCTAACAGCAGGAAAATTGGATTCTGTCAAGTGTTGGTGTGTGTGGGGGGTGGGGGGGGGAGGAAGAAGGGCATGAGTTTGTGTTTTCCTGTAAAGTGGCATGAGAAGCTCCAGCTAATGACCAGATTTTTCTCTCAGTTCAGAGCTGAACTCATTCATTTTTACCCCCCAGAGAGGCGGGGGAATTCAGCACCGTTTCCATCTGGAAGAAAATGAACCAATCAGTGAAACCGGTGGGATGTGACTGAATCGATGGGGATGCTGGGAGACCATGCTCTTCTACAGGAATACTCACCCCTCTTTATCTTTCTCTCTGTCTCATAGACATGCATACAGGTGCCTATGTTACCGTTTTCATCAGGAATGATCGGATGCATTTTCTCATCCCTTTAATCAGCACCTGTATAACTGTGCTTTTAGCCTCAAAGCTTTCAAACAAGAGAAATGCACACATCAAGCTAAATACTTTGGCCACAAAATGATAAGATGGAAAGTGGTGGAAAAGTAGGAAAATGAAGCAAAGTGACATATTATGTAAAATCCTTTCAAATTAAAATGATCTGAAGACAATGAGACAAACATTAACCCATATGTCTCATATTAACCCTATGTCTACGTAAACTAGAGTTGTGCGCAACAACTTCCCTCTTTTGTCAGTCTTATCATAAACCTGAAATATCCTTTCATTAATCTCATGTAACATTCTAATTTTCCAAGACACAGGATTTTGTGTTTTCGTGATCTGCTATCCGTATATTCAGGATTTAAAAAAATAAAAGCTTCAAATCTTTTGCCCTATGTGTAATAAATCAATATCAGATATTAGTCTCACTTCCTGAAAACGAGCAACAAAAATATTAAAGTTTTTCATTCTATTCTTTTTTTTTTTTTTAATGCACCTGTAGATTTTTGCACAAGTTAAATAACAGACTGGAAATTTGGATCAAAGGTCAAAAAGGATGTGCAAAAAAAATAATAAAAAGATTACCTTTGCCCCAAGACTCAAAGACAGGATGGTTTCCTCGAAAGCAGAGTGAGTGTCAACGTGAGGGGGGATTCCTGAAAAGGTCACAAATGCTAAGAATCTGACAAATGAAATCGACTCAGACTATTTAAAAGACATCTGATGCATGAGAAAAAAGACTTTGAGATTTATTCACACAACTGGTGGATTCTGTTTCCAACAAAAGAACTTTTGAGTAGAAGGGAATGAGCTAAAAAAACAAATATCGATGGAGTCTGCTGCCACCTAGTGGGAAAAAGAAATATATTTCTTTTGGCAAACATCAAATTTGATTATCATAAAAAATTAAAAAAAGGAAAATACTGAGGAAGAACACCGGAAGATTTATTTCTACTCAAAACAGCTCTGGAAGATCTATAGCAGCTTATGAGTGACTTCAAATCACTCAAAACTTTTAGATATCTGTCATCCACTGTGGGGAAATTATATTTAAACTAACCGCCAACATGGTTACACCAAAGGAGAGAAGAAGTCTCTGAAAAAACTAAAATATCACTAAAGGACCTGCAGCAGGTCATTGCTACACTGTAAGTATGCAGAATCAGAACAAGACTGCAGACTGTGTGAATGTTCTCTTTTTATTTGCATGGGGTTTAATGCAAAACAAAATGACACAGAAGGGGAGAAACAAACTGAGATTTGGGTTTTTAAAAGGAGAAAATAGTAAAGTCAAACAGAGTCATTGCAAAGTAGCACATTTAAAATATGTATTTATTTATTCTATGTACTTTAGGCTGCATACTCAGTTTGTAGGACTGGGTGGTATGGAATTAAAATCGAATTTCAATAAAAAAAAACCTTCTTCATTACTTTCCTACAGTGTTTCTTAGGTAACGGCATTGTTGTGACTGAATGCAACAGCATCCAGATCCCCACAATCACAAAAACTGATCTTAAATAAATATACTAATTTAAAACAGGCTTTTTTTAGGACACCAGCTACATAGAGAAGGATGCTCTATATCACTTAACATCCCGCAGTCACACCATTTAATGAAATTCTTCAAAATCTAAGGACCCAATGGGGGAAAAAAAGAGAAGTTTTTAGTTTTTAAACATCATTAATTAATTCCAATTAATTAGTTTAGACAATAAATTAAAATCCGTATTATAATGAGAGATTTATCCCAATAAACAATGTGATAAATAACCACAGCACTAGTATGTATGTATTTATGGATGAAGTCAGGCATCATATTTAGAACTTGTGCACAAAAAATAAACAACAAATACATATAAAGTCATAATAAGTGATATTTTGTTTTCGTTCCCTCTTTTCCTTTGGGAAGTTTTGTTTCAGCAGCTGCATTAACCCACAAGAGCTTAAACTGTGTTAAGAAAAAGTTTGAATGAAATATTAAAGTTGGGTTTTCGCTGCTGTTTCACTGATTATAATGAGAGGAGGTCAAACTGTTGATGAACGCATCATTTTTCTGTTGTTTTTTCCAGTTGAGCAGTTTGGTTTTCTTGGTGAAAGTCAAAGGTTGTTGTGATTTCTTTTGAGTTTATATTCAGTTTTCCAGACCTCCAAGTAAACAGGCGGTTTACTGGTTATTTCTTTGTCATGGTGTTGAAAATGTGTGCAAACCTCTGATTCAGAGATTAGTTCTGTGGATGATTTTGAATGTAAAAATATTATTGTAGACTTTTCTTAAAGGTAAAGGTTTTAAGGTTTAATGCTCTATAATGGAGAAACTGTTTCCTGTTAATGTTAAGAGGCACCTAATGCACTTTTGTTTCAATAATATCCCTGTGGAGTAACGTATCCGTACAGTCAGTTTGAGTTGTAGGTGACAATGTGATCTATTAATTATTATTAACTGGCTGCATGATTTTAATTTCTCATAGAAAGTGTAAAAGGACAAAGAAACTAGACAAACGTTCTTTGAACAAATAAGCTCAAAACCGAATAAGTTGAACCCCAGAATTTTTTGGAATGAACCAAATAAAGAGTTAATAACCAGATACCAAATATGAAGCATCGGGCTCAGAATTTCATGGATTAATGATGTTAAGCTACTCAGAAGAACCTGGAAAGCTCAACATCATTAAATCCTCCAGTCCGCCGTTACTCAGAGGCTGCTTGATGATAATATGAGACAATGTTTAAAAAAATAAAGCTGGAGCCGAACGGGACCCTGTAACAGGACAATGATCCACTTTATAAGAAGGCACCCAGACCTCTTCTGTTATTTCTTGAAGACGATTCAAAGCACACCCAAAAGGATTCCTCCTGAAGCACTTAGGGTTGTCATAACCAGGATGACTGAAAGTCTACACCAGCATAAAACATACCAGGAGCTCCATCAAGGACGGGCTGAGGATTAAGAAATGGAAAGCCGGGGGTTGGTTTACCAGGAGCAGGGTGCATGAATTCTTTGAGAGAAATTTTAACTTGAAGTTTTATTTGTAGTATAGATGACGCCTTGTTTATCTGAGCCCTCTCAGGGTTTTATATGAAAGCGAAGGATTGTACCAACTGTGATACATGGGGGAGCATGTAAACTATTAAAAAAACTAAATTATGAAAGAAAAGACAATATAAAATGTGGTAAACAGCACTGTTATAGGCTGTCTGTTGGTAAAACAAAGATAAGTCCAATCAGAAAAATATCAAATAACATTGATAAATTAAGGAGTTCTGCTTAAATGTGTGGGGAAAACAAAAGGAAAAAGAAACACACTCACCCTGTCCGGCCTCATATTGGTTTACAGTGAGCTGGTCGGGCAGGACGTCAATGTGGCCGTCCTGCAAACATCGCTGCAAAACAGGCAGACACTCCTCAGGAAGACCTGGGAACACAAACAGTTAACGGTGAGTCCTTTTATGCAGGACATGATCTAAAAAGAATTACATGGACTAAAATGAATACCTGCAGGTAATGGTTTGTCCTTGTCCACATTGTTGTTGTCGTAGCGAAATTCAAAGCCGTAATGCTTCACTTTCCTGTGCTTCAGAGCTTTCTGAGCTAAAGAAACACATAAAAACGGAAGATTATGATCATTAAACAGATGTTTGACACGTTGGCAAACTTTACAAGGATAATTTACAGCTAATGAGCACTAAATGCTCCCTAAAATTAGGGCGCCGTATGTTTTGATCGTAAAATATTAATCTTGGTCTAAGTTTAAAAAAGTAAATGTTTGCAATAGAGCATTACTGGGAAGCTATTTGTAGTGCTACCTTCATTAGAAGTTGACCAGTCCACAGCAGCGAGGAGCAGAGCCTCTTCGTGTGGCGACACAAACTCCTCCACCAGGGTTAGCCCTTCAGGAAAACGGACTAACGCTTCTTCTTTATCCTTTACTGCAAACAACCATTGGTGACGCATGCAGAGAAGTTATGGATACAGACCAGAGGCCCTTTAACTACAGTATCATGGATAGGTCTACAATGTGGATTTAAAATGGGGAAGTTTAACACATGATGGTGATAAGAATAAATAAAGGACTATAAAATCTTTCTGCAGCACAATTAAAGTTATATTTCTGGGGAACAGTAAAAAAAAATCTAAGCATAAAAGCTAAATTATAATCAAAGAAATGTGTTCAAAGTATGACTCAAGCCACTTAAAGCTAGCTATAAGTGGATTAAAAACCCAAAGCATGTACCTGAGTCCACATAACTGAGATAAAGAGTAACACTGTTCTCCCCAGACTGCAGTTTCTTCCCATTGAGCTGGGCATGAGTTTTCCGAGCGTCATCTTCTGATCTGGGAGAGCAAAACACAACAAAAATCAGTAAAACCAAAAGCATTGGGCTAAAAGATTCCAGTTATTTTAATCAGGTGGTACTGATCAACCACAAAACAACTCTGTGACAGGAACAACTAACGTATGATTTGTAAAACAAATTGATGCTTATTGTCCACCATTCTTTGTACGACTGTAGGACTTTTTTGTTTCGACATTACTTTGATTATGTTTGATTAATTAAAAGGTTAAAAGTTTTTACTTATGTTCATTAAAAAAAGAAAAAGTTTTTCCCTCCTAGTTGACATGTTCCTTCTGAGGCAGTACCTGTATGTCGCAAAAGCATAGGGCTTCTGAGGAGGCATAAGCAGACTTTCCACATGTCCAAAATGTTCCAGAGCAGTGAGAAGATCTTCACGGCTGACACCATTCCCCAGTCCTCCGTTCGCCACCACCAAACTCTGCAGGCATGACGGGAGAAGAGAACCAGTGAGTCTGCACCCCTCAGGTCACTTGAAAGCTTTTACTTCTGAACAATCAGTTGTACAACTTTGCTCTGAATTAGTTGAAGTTTCTTTAGGCAGACTAACTTTAAGCTTATCAAAGGTAATACTGGTTTAACTAAAGTTCAAAGATGTGTGCCACAGGGAAGGGGGGCTAAAGCGACTGTTTTCGTAGTGATTAACTTCCCGATCTTACCTGTATTTTGCATGTTTATGTTCTGTTAGAACATACAATGCAGGATAATGTTTGTCTTAGCAGAAAGTTTTATTCTATCAAAAGGTTATTACAGATGGAAAAGTCAACTGAAGTTAATCGTTACAGAGGCGCATGAGATCTTATTCGAAAAAGACCAGATAGGCCCTGCTATAACCTTGTTATAAAAATATACAAGTCTTACACAAATTCTTGTTTTCATGCGAAACAGAGTTCTTCATTTCTCCTAAATCGAACATATTTCATACATTTTAAGTAAACGTTTAGTCCGTCCTTTAACTACAGAGGTACTTCTTTCGCATTTTCTGTCCGATTCTAAGCAATAATCTCTTGAAAGTTAATGCAAAACTTTCCTCTTTTGTACACAAAATATATGGCTCAATATAAGTAACAACTGAACTGCTGTAATTCCTTTTTAATCCCTCAACGCTTCAAAACGATTTATTTTAGATAACCGACGTTCGTCTTCAAGTTTAGTTGTTTCTGTTTTTTTTATTTGATCACCTTGGTAGGCTGCGGTGCTATACTGATGCCTTCATGTTTCAGTAAAGTGTAACTGGCCTTCAGTTGTTTTCTCAACACTTTCTTGTCTTCTTTGCTTATTCTGGTGGCGCCTCTCACGTTATTTACCACATCGCAGTCCATGATTCGTTCTACTAAGCTGTCCGGGTGCAACAAGCACAAAAAACTAAGGTTCCTGGGTCTAGTTCAGCGTTCTGTTCAAACCCATTGAAAAATTCTGGTCAAAAGCAGCTTTAGCAACAATATTTATAAATAAAAAAAAAACAAAAAACAAAACAATGAAAAGCACGTGTGGTGCTCATGCTATTCGTTTTTGCTTAAGTTTTAGACATTAGCCATATCTATGCAGTTAAAGGAAATGCATAAATAATCTAACAGAAATGCATCTAATTTAAAAATGTTATTTACTATTTATTAAAAGACCAGTATTAGGAAAAAGTTTAGTGAGATGTATATAATTTAAATCAGACAACACAGCAGAAGCCAAATTGATTAGATTGCACCATTCATATACATAGAAACCCAAATTGATTTGCAAATCAAGATACATGAAGGAAAAGACAAATGTTAAAAAAAAGATAAGAATAAAAAATTTGTTTTGCATGTTATATAGAGTCCGTTTATATAGAAAACACAAAAATGTGCAAAAAATGTGAATCCTCTCAAATCTGAAGGACAAATTTTATCACAAAACAACAGAAAATACACAATGCAAATCATACTGTGTCCCCGTTCTGTTTTTTCTTTGTAGTAAAAAAAAAACATTATCTCTAGTTTGGGTTCAGTATTAAAACTCTTAAAATAAAACCTTTTAAAACAAAGTATGACCTTATGGAACAATCTCTAACTGCCACTTTCTTTTCTCTGCAATGTTTAGCATGACAGATTATCAAGTTACTGGAATTTTCAGCATGAAATAAAATTTACATTACAGTACACCGAAAGAGAAAATTATACAAAAGACATGAAATTAAAATAATAACATTAAAAAAACAAAGTACAGTGCAAAGTTTTGGTGCAGGCTATGTGCTGCTGATTTGTTTTACTTTGGATAAGAAATACTTGATTGGCTTTTTGATAATGTTCAAATGAGAAGGATTCAGAATAAACCAAAGCAGAAACAAGCTATTACTGTTCTGTAAGCAGGATTAATCCCAGGGTAGAGCACGGGGTGGCAGCAGAGCAGTGCCATGCATTAAAAAATGCTATGAACAACAGAAAGAATAAATTCTAGACGGAAAATGAATGAATATCCCCTTTTTCTAAACATATATATCCTATCACACAGGCTAAATCATTGTCTCTATGTATATCCTGGTGTGATTTGGCATAGAGATTCTGAATTCTCTTTGCATGCAAAAGAGTGCGTGAGTCCTCCACTTGTGGACATTTGTCCATCGTTGCTTCCAAACACATTTATAGATTGAGGGTTTGTTCTGTTACCAGATCTTCACCTGTCCAGATCCATCTTATGTGCCGGGATCAGGGTGAGAACCCTTCCTTGCTGAAACAGGTTGCTTTGTTTAGTCTGCAAAACAACAGCTGGTCTGGGGGGGAACCACCCTAATTCCATCCCTAACATGAAAACAATACTCTGCATATTTTTTCTAAGCAGGCTAATAAAAGCCTCTCTGATTTGTCTCCATTTGTTGACTTTGCATTTCACTACAGGAATGAACCAGATGCACGGTCAGTAACCTTCAGTTCACGGTATTTAATCCTTTCAGTCGTTCATTTAAATTTTCCGTGCAAGATTAAAAAGATAAGTTTGCAAAGTTAGTACACAAAGTTTTTATTTTGCAAGATGTGCTGCATTAAATTGCACTAATTTGTTTATTCTGGTGCATTTCTCCTTCCTGTCATTGTATAAAAGCTAATACAAATGGTAAGGAAAGTATCTATCTTTCTTTGCACTCAAGGGCACCTTCACCTAAAGTCCAAGCCAAGCTCTAAAAAAGCTGTGTAACAGGGAGATGTCCCCTGTGTAAGTCGATGTATGTCATCACTTTCTACAATTCCAGCTCAGCAGCCAAACAGACCACTTTGTATTCTTATTGGCTTAACCTGCAGGGCAAAAATGTACAAGGAAACTAGATGCTCCCTTTTAAAATAGTGAGGATCTCGCTTTGATAATTGATTTAAAAAGACATAAAGATTTGTTTCAGCATTTCATAGTATACTTAGTTTTACAGTTTTCTATCGGTTTAGCTGCCATTACCTCGCCATTTCTCATAGCTTCTACCTCATGTCAGTTTTTATCCCTTAGCTCCTATACCATCTGTTTCAAAAGCTTCTTTCCAGATTCACCTTATAGTTCCTTCCAATTATGTTCTGAATTTTTTCTGCTTCAGTTCGCTTTGTTTTTGGATCTGTGCTTGTTTGCCTCTGATACTCTCCTCCTGCTATAGACTGGTTGAGGCAAGTAGCAGAGTGGTCAAAGTGAGTAGGTTTGCCTATCAAGGATTTCTTGGGAATGTCTTAGATATGAGTCAAGGAGATTTTCAATTTCCACCTCTAACAGAGGCAGATATTGACTCCAACAAAATTCCTAGTACCAAGTGTGGCTGGATATCGTGTAGGACGTGTGGCTTCATGAGGTTACAGCTTCATAGCTATGCATTGCTAGTGCTGTTTACAGTTGTGATAGAGCTACGCGGATCTAAGTTTAGGAGTTCAGTGGTGAATGGAATGATTTCCAGACTGAGGTCGGAAGGGGGGGAGCTGCTTCATTGTGTTGGAATCGACTGCATATTTACTTGCAAATTAGTTCAGGATCTGCAGTTATGTGATTTCTGACATAGAGCCTGATGATGCAGACATTTGTTTTTACAGCTGAAGCCCTTATTTTGCTTTCAGACTTTTATTTATAGTCATATCCTATTGGTGGTAATTTAAAAATTGTTGAAATGAGCCAGTTGGTTTTGGATGGATGGATGGATGGATGGATGGATGGATGGATGGATGGATGGATGGATGGATGGATGGATGGATGGAT
>JAUZNJ010039997.1:0-10527 GCA_034780135.1 Jordanella pulchra | reverse complement strand
ATGAATAAATATAATGTACAAGTTACACCTTTTGAATGGAATTACTGAAATAAATCTACTTTTCCATGGTATTCTAATTTTATGACCAGCACCTGTATGTGAAGTTTAACAGGGATGTTAGGGTCTGCCTGTAGGGGCCTGATGGCTTCCGCACTTTCAGGAAAGAAACTTCCAGAGTCTGTTTTTGATCTCATCCCATAATTACTGCACTGTCCTGACTGATGGATCAATCTGTGTTTTCTACCATTACAAACCATAAATCTGTTAACTGACTGATGAAAGACAGTTTAATGTCTTTAGTTCAGAGAAACGTCATAATCAAACCCAGAAAGACCAACTTTTCTTTGGGGTTCCTACATGCAGGTCACAGCCTGCAGGAAGAAGAGCTTTTTACTGAGCTTCTGCAAAGCAATGAAGGTTGAGCTGTTAGGAGGAACACCTCACTGAACCGTTCAAAGATATACCTTCTCGACACTTTTATGGTTAAGTGATTTTTTAATCAGATTAGTGCAGTGATAGCCACGATAAATCATCAGTCAAAAATTACCAACCAATTATCTGATTGGATCGATCAGTGGAAACATATTTGCAGTGACGCTGTTTCTGTTGCAGGGTCTGTATTTATCCAGCAGAGGGCAGCAAAGGAGATACCAGGAATTTAGCCCCGGGCAGTGACTGGAAGGCATCCCGTGTTTTTACTTATTTTTCAGCACATATTAATGTTACATTGTTTTTCAGTAATTGTTTGCTATTATTATTAGTATTTGCTATTTAATGAAGCTGCTGATTTAAATAAATAAATAATAGAAACAAAATCATCACAGCCCACCATGTGGATCCTAAAGCTGCAGCCTGAAGCCAAAACATCTGAGCTACATGATTCTCAGTGTAAATTATTCTCATATTTTAGGATTATTTGAACCTCAATAAAAATATCTCTGTGTATATTTTAGACCAACAGAAAGCATTTTTTAAATGAAAAGCAAAAAAAAAGCAGATAGGATTGTTTGGTCAAATCACTGGAGGAAACATATGAGCAGGGAGGCAAATAAATGGTTTAAAAAACTAATACTCCTAAAACGTCACGCAAATTTACAGGGCAGTTTCTTTTGTACAATTATTAGATAATATTTAACTGAAAACACAGATTAGAACCTAATTGTTTTCTTTCTTGATTATTAAGTATTTTTCAGTTTATCAATAGAGAATAGCTTATGTTTTTCCAATAATATTTCTAAAATAAACAAAGCATTTATTATTATTTCCTTTTTTTCATGAAGAAAACGGCTTTATTGTAAAAACTTGGAGGTTTAATTTTGAAAGTCCTGCGGGGCGGGGCCAGTACATCATGCTGCCTGTCAGTCAGCGCTCAGGGACACTTTGACCCTAGCTGCTGTGCAGAAAACTGCGGCTGCTGCTCTTTAAACCGAACCGCAGTCCAATAGTTTCCACTGGACGGCTGCGGGAGAGGAGCTCCCTTTTTCAGAACCGGAACCGTGCAGGTGATTGGTGCCATGCTGTTCTGACCCGGTCCGGATCTTTGGATGAATCCAGAGCTGCAGGTAAGGTCGTTTAATGTCGCTGCGCCTTTCAGCTCCTCCTGAACACAGATAGACAGGTGGACCGGAAGGTTCTGGAGGGAGAGATACGGTATAATGTTAGAGCCTTAGCAGAACATCATGCTGGCTGTTCCTTCAGAGGTCAGGTGCTGAAAGGAAGCAGAAACCCAAATGGGTTTCAGACAACCACCCCTGGGTGGACTGGATCCAACCCAGCGGAACCACTGGATCCAACCCAGCGGAACCACTGGATCCAACCCAGCGGAACCACTTGACGGCAGCTTATGTAGGTTTTAGTGATGTGACCTGAGGCGGGTCCAATCAGCAGGGTTCACCTGTGTGGCAGGTGCTGGTTCCAGGACTCACAGCCGAACAGCTCAGTTTGGGCTCATCTGTGGCTTCTGGTTGTTCTGTTGGATTTTTCTGGTTCTGCTTAGAGTCTGAGTCCAGTTCATTCTCTCTGGTGCTGTGGAGTTTCTACTGTGAAGCGGTGATGCCCTCTGAAGACAAATAGTTCTGGTTCATAGATAATCAGACCTATAGGTTCTGATTGGACCCGGGTTCCAACACCTTGCAGAAACAGTCCTGTTCTGATCCGAAAGGTTTTAGTCAGAGGAAGATGGCTGGTTGTTCTGGTTCTGCTGTTTGTGGTGCTCTGTGCTCTGGTCCAGGTCCTGTGAATCCTGGCTCAGGTGTTTGGTTTGGGTTTGGTTCTGGTCAGAATCAGCAAAGCTCTGAGGTTCTGTGAACTTATTCCTCTGTGTTCTGTTTGGGTTCTTTCTGGTTCTGTAGTTTTTTTTTATGCTGCGCCAGTAACCCTTCACTTTAATGTGGTTCTTTAGGTTCTGGTTCTAGGTTCTGGCCTTTTGGGATCACACATGGTGTTCTGCTTATAAGTGGTGTTTTCCTGCAGACCCGGTTGGGCCCTTCAGGGACCTTTGAGTCGGACTCCTTGTGCAAACAGAGACGTCTTGTGTTCGGGTTTGGATCAAAGTCCACAGCTGCACCTTAACCTAAAGAACAGCTCAAAGGGTCCGTCTCCGTGTTTCTGGAAAGTTCTGGACGGTCCCCAGACTGAGATGGAGGCTGATGAGTCTCATGATCAAACCGTTGATCAGCGGCTCCTCTCTAACCGCTCAGTAAATAAATCCAGCAGGGATGACGTCCTGCTCCTCTTACTGTAACCAGGTGTTTCCCAGGAGACGCCTTGTTTGTGTGGTTGCCGGGGCGACGGCGCGATATAACCGTACCTGGCAGGTGTGATGTCCTGGAGCAGCAGAGAGGGATCAGGAGTCGAGTTGCAGGAGGAAGAGGACGAGGGGATCACCTTCTGTCATCTGCTGCTCCAGGACCGGATCCGGCTGAGGCGAGGCCCCGTGGCTGAGATGGGCCCCATAGGACCACCAGAACCGACATTGGACCCATCCGTTTGGTCTGATTGAGTCACAGTCATCGTTATATGAATCATATATTGATAATGTGGCTGATCCTGGATCAGTGGGCAGGTTAATTCTTGGTGGAACCAAATGAATGATTAACGAGTTTGGTTCTGCTGATCGATGGTTCTGATCGGTGTTTGGGTCCAAAACCGCTGGCAGACCTGAACCAGTAAGAGATCAAAGGTATGATCGAATGATGTAACAGCAGATGACAAACAAGCCAGGAGGAAATAAAGCTGCATTAAAGAGTGTGGATAAAGTAGGCGGGGCCTAAAGCTTGATGATGTCACACAGAAACAGGAAGGAGATCAGTTATCAAAAGAACAGAGTGGAAATGGAAACAGTTCGATTTCATAAGACCCCGCCCTACCTGGGGTCCATCTAGGGCCGTGAAAACGAGGAGCCGGAAGAGTTTTTCTATGGATTCAAACAAGTCCAGCCTTCTCTGGCTTTCACCGCTCCTCACTCGGCATATGCTCTGTCGCCTAGCAACCGTGACAGTTGATACACAAATCAGACAAAGAATTAATGCAGAACTTCTTTGTTAAGAGCCTTGAGATGACGTGTTGTAAATTGGCGCTATATAAATAAATTGAATTAAATTGAATTCTAACAACTGTTCTGTTGGCAGAACCGTCATCACAGAGTCACAGATATCAGATCTGTTATTTACTGCACAGATATTAGAATCTGAGTCGCAGAATAAACGCTCTCAATAAACCAAACATCACCGCCACATGTCTGACTCCATAACTTTTTAGAAAATAAATAATAAACTTTTCACTTTATTATATTAAGCTGCATTTCCAATACTCGCCACCGTTACTCCATTTCCTCTTTCCTCTGAGCACAGAGCAGCCATCTTTCTTTAACTCGCATTGAATCATGGGAAAACGAAGGCTGCGTAGGAAACACGGCTGCAGCCGAAGGAGTCTGGTGATCCGAACAGACCGAGGCCATTTATCTCAGGGAAGGGAAAACGTATTTGACCAACAAGATGTATATATGATTTCCTTATATTAATGATAAAAAATGAATTTAGAAAACATCAAAACTATTTACAAATATGATCATATAGCGCCTTTTAACTCTAAAGTGCTTTACGCCACATTCAGTCATTCACACACATTAATAATTAGAAGTGCAACAAAAAATAATACAGAATATTTAAAAATGACCCAAATTATGAACAACTTTACAATATCTGATACACACAATCAGAATCAAATAAATCTGAAAAAAGGCAAATAAATCGGATGATATAGGTGTTAAAAAGGTTATATATACAACTTTAAAATAAAAAAACACTTATTATTATTATGATTATTACTAATTATATTTATGATGTAATTATTTTGCAAAATAAAAAAAAAATGTACATTAAAAATGTAAATTAGACCCCTGGGTTATTTATAATTATCGATTTGTTCTGTCGGGTCGGCTCTGACCAGGTCAAAGGTTCCTCACCCATCTGCTCCCAGGTAAGCCCCACCTCCCACCTGTCAGTCACCAATTAAAGGCTTAACGAGCTCAGAGCTTCAGCCGCTGATCCTCACTAATCTGCTCCTTCTGCTGCTGACAGCCAGATAGCGGTTTGGTTCTGGTTCTGACTCTCCTGTGGACCGGTTTGCTCAGGTAGGCTCAGCTTATTGATGGGTCTGGGCCAGCTTGAAGTCCAAACCCAGCTTTATTCCTGACCGTTCGTTAGGAAGCAGCCAGTCGGGTCACAGAACTTCAGGACCATGTGATCAGAGTTTGACCCGGTTGGTTCTTCAGAGCAGGAAATGGGTCGTGTTGTGGCAGTTAGCTGGAGCTGATCCGAGTTCAGTTTGTTTGGGTTCAGAGGAACTGTTTCAGGAGACAAGCAAAACGGTTCTGGGACCAGTTAGAATTCAGAAGAACCGATTTAGATCCACAGCAGAACCTCAACAGTAACATTCACACAACAGCAGAACCATTGGATCAGAATTAAGGGATTGGACGAGTACAGAATCACTTCAATACTGGATCAGAACCATTTAGCCTTTAGAATCTTAAGTCTGAAAACATTTATTTGGATGAAAGCTGCTTCAGTGGTGGAGGTTTGGTTTTCCTGCTTAATATACCAGCGATGCTTTGGAACCATTTGAACCAAAACCCAACAAGTTACCAAGACAACAGGCTGGAGTTCTGTCAGAACCAGAACCTTTTCTGATACCTAACAGATTGAATGGATCATTCATTCATCGGGACATTTGGATCCTAAAACCCAGCATGTTCTGCAAGGTTCTGCTGGTTTAGGATTATCAAAAACATGAGGAATAAAATTACAAACTAACCCAAAAAATGTAGTGTATTACAGCAAAAATATGGAACAGTTTAGATTACAACTGAAAAATTGAGTAAAATTGATTTGAAATATTTATTTATATATATATTATGTTTAGCGAAAAAAGTATAAACGCAATTTAATAAAGTCAAATAACAATACAAAACAAATGAAAATATTAAAAGTTAAATGACCTTAAATTGAATATGAACTTTATTTGTTTTTTATTAAGAAAGGATCACGACACTGTAAAACACTTTAAAGTTGTCAGTACTTTAATTTTTATGGCAACAATCTTCTGTAAACTTTTGAGTTAAGGAATCTAAATTTATCATTTACTAAATGTTTTACTTTTGACTCCATCGTCCAAAGTTTGTGAAAATAGTGATGAGTTGGAAAATGAATTGAACAAGCTACAAACGGTGAACTATAATATTATCATCTGTATCATTTTCTGACCCAGTCTGGGTTTCAAACCTGCAACCTTTGCGATTGAGCCTATAAGTAGACGTTTTGCTCTCTAACCAGACCTTCCACTGACAGTAAAAATCTCTGACTACTGGTAACTTTATACCTAAATAAGTAGCTTTATTATAATTGTAAACAAACTCCAAAAGTTTCATTTTATTTTTTTTCCATATTTCATAACAAAAACAAATGATAGCAGAAGTTTCCCGTTGAAGTAACCCACAATGTTTCTATAACTGAAAAGTAGTATGTGTAGTACTGTGTAGTACTCCTTAGCACTGTGTGGTACTTAGTAGTATGGCTAATGAGTCCAGGTCTCGGTGCCTTTGTTAGCCCCGCCCCCCGGTGGGCAGGAACGATGACCTCGGCACTTTCAGGATTATTGTGGATTATTTTTAGCCTCGTGCTGCGTTCAGGTGCTCGGAGAGCTGCTGCTGAACCGGGTCAGAAAGGAGGGGGGGGCATGTGGACAAGGACCTTAAATCAGTCACACGTGTGGAAGCTGTTGATAATTTGGACCAATCAGACTGGTCAGTGGATCAAAGGTGAACAGAGGCGCTTCGGATCCGTTTGTTCAGGAGAAACTGTGGAAACTGAGGATGAGAGCAGAACCTCAGGAGAACAAGGCTCAGAGGAGAACAAGGTTCAAAAAGCTATTTGAAAATAAACGACATAAAAACGAAGAAACTCCGACCGATTCAGATACAGTCCAGTTTAACGGAGCCAATCAGCTTTCACTTGCTTAGAGGATCATTGTCTGCCCATAAAAAATATATAATCCCTTCTGATGTTTATTAAGGATGTGCTTTATTGTGAAAGGACAGGATTCCCAGAATAAACCAACCCAGAGGGGTCCAGCATCAAACAGCATGATTCAGGTAAAACCAGCCCAGATTCTAAAAAGGAAAAAGAAAACAAAGACTCATTAGAGTCCCAACAGCCCATTGATTCAACTGAACCAAACCAGGTTCTGATCCGGGAAGTTTAGCCGCTCGTCTCTTGAGGACCGGCTGCAATATAGAAGGTTCTGCTGCATCTAACATCCAGAACTCGCAGAATCTTAAAGAGTGATTGAATTCAGGGGTGGTTCTGTGCTCTGCAGGTTCTGACCCGTGGGCCCATGCGGTATGTAGGTTGCAGAGCTAAATGAGGAGCAGCTCCCTGCAGAGCAGCGTGTCCTGGATGCTGCAGAGATCCAATCAATCCGCTTCACTCTGACCCGCCGTCAATACTGCGATCGGTCCGACCCAGTAATACCAAAGCTTCCAGCTTCCTGTCTCTGAAATGTTACTGGGATGCAAGGAGGACGACCCAAACCGGACTCTGAAATTCAACTGGACTTAAGATATTTCAATGGAATAATTCAGAACCTGGACAATGAATCTGGATCCATTTGTTCTGGGAAACTTGGGAACATGTGCGGTTCTGAAAGAACCTAGTACAATAGCAAATCTGATACAGAACCTGCTGTAGAGTCACCGGTTACTATGGTGATCTCCTCCCTGCCTGGGCAGCCCACAGCATCACACAACCAAAGGGAAGAACTTAGACCTGAAACTGTTGCTGTGTGAAAACCAGAACCTTCTGATCTCAGCTCTCCTCTAAAGCAGTTGGTTCTGGTTCTGTTCTCTTTGTTCTGCTGACAGCAGCCCAAAACGCCTGAGGATGACTAATGGCTAGGTAATGATTACCCGGCGAGGAGAACCGGCTCACAGGTCGATTAAACACCTAATCCTCATCTGTTAATGAGTGACTAAAGAGAAAGTCGTGAGTGGACCTGAACCTTCCTCTTTCTGCAGCTTCAGGACCCTGATTATTCTGGGATGTTTGGATAGAAACCATTGCTCCTCCATCAGCCTGATCCCTACAGCCGGGTCCATCAGTCATCATCAGTAACATCTAGTATCTAAAGAAGCTCTGAAGGAGAAACGTAGTTTAAAACCTGAGCTTCAACCAATCAGCAAACAACAAGCAGGATGATGCAACAACAGAATGGGAGCATTTCGTCTCTGAGCCTCCGGACCCAGCGGCCCGTAGAACCTCCGGACCCAGCGGCCCGTAGAACCTCCGGACCCAGCGGCCCGTAGAACCTCCGGACCCAGCGGCACGTAGAACCTCCGGACCCAGCGGCTCGTAGAGCCTCCGGACCCAGCGGCCCGTAGAACCTCTTGACCCTGTGGCCCGTAGAACCTCCTCATCATCGAGGTTCTGGTCCATTCTTCTTTCCATTGTTTCTTTAGTTAGCTGATTGTTTTATGTTTTTTTTGTTTTGGTTTTGCTTATCTTTTGAAAGATGATTTTCAGTTAAGTTGTGGACTTTGACTAGGACATTTTAACCCCTTCATTCTTTCCTTTTCCAGTAATTCTGTTGTGGACCTGGTGCTGTGTTTGGGCTCATGGTTCTGCTGATAACCCAGTACTGGTGAATACTTTATGGTCGGAGTTCTGTGGCTGTAGAAGAAGCTCAGATCATCATTCCTCCACCCTCGTGCTCAACAGTTGTTCTGATCTGCTCTGTTTTGTCAGTGGACCATGGTTCTGGTCAAACATCTCTTGTCTTTTCCAGAAGTCCTGTACTTTACTCCTGCTGCCATTAAAGCATTGTGACCTTTGACCTCCGAGCTCAGATTGAACTCTTGCTTTTTTTATGAACTTCTTTGAGATTCTTGCTCTGACTTTAGACTGAGGATGTTCTCCTTTATCTCCTCTGCTTATCTGGACTTCAGGTAGTTCAGAAATGAACCCGGAGCCTTTCCCAGGGGGCCGTGCAGCAACGGTTTCTTCAACAAGGTCATTGCTGATGTCTTTCCAGCCTCGTGTTGTGCAAACAGAAACCAGCATGCCTACTTCTTTTTATCTTGGCCTAAGAGGAAGTGTTTTTTTTTTTTTTTTTTACTTTGAAATGCAGTCGCATATGAGGACGGGGGGGCGGTTCCTCTGCACCTGTTCAGGTGGTTTCTATCAAGCTGGAAGCCGCAGCAGAACGGATCACTGGCACAATAAGACCAGAAACAAAGAGAACAAAGCAGCTGAGAGTTTCAGTCGTGTGGTGGAAAGTAAAGAGGATTGAACAGATTTACACGCATGTGGACTCTGACCCCCCCCCCCACGCAGGCTTTGTAATCTCCTGCTGAACGCAGCTCAAACATGTTTGGATCCAGGTAAACAGAAAATGGAGGATAGCTGCGGCAGAGTGTGTGTGTGTGTGTGTGTGGGGGGGGCAATTAAAGGCCATGACATCATCAGAGGGGGCGGTGCCTCCAGGTGTGGAGGAACGTTAACATTTCTTCCTCGTTGAGCTCAGAGGTTCTGCGTTTGGAGAAGTTCCTGTGATTGTTCCGTGTTCTCGGATGGAGGACCGTGATGTTTGCTCCTCTCGTGCTAAATTGTGAACAGAAGACCCTGGAAACGCAACAAAGGCGACTATGTGACATCACTATAACTGATACCTAATATGTGTTGCCGATTTCATGTTTTGATGAATTTTTTTTGGGGGTCTAGTTCTTTAGGTGGATGTGGTTTTTCTTCTTCTATCCTTATATAAAAAAATACATAATTACAAAAAAAATCACTATTTTTCTGTTTAAACAAAAACAAAGTTATCATAGAGTTGGTTATAATATAAAGGTAAAGTTATAGTTATCATTGATGATGGAAGGAGGAACAATGCATGTGCTCCCTGACAGCTAAAATCCTGGTGTATCTTTACTGAGGCTGAAGCCAGTCAGAGGTCTCCTCTCAGTGTTCAGAACCAGCAGGTTATCAATTAACCAGGTTTTCTCCAAATCTAGAAGAGTGATTCTTTGCTTAAATGTGAAGATTGGCGTAAAAACCTGGACGATCTGGTTTGAAATAACTGTTTTGATTTGGTACTCCATGGATGAACGGGAGGTCTGGGTTCTGGTGGTTCTAGGAAAGGAGAATCTGAGATATTTAAGAGGCTTTCAGTCCTCTGGATGCTGAGGGAACAACAGGTCTTCACTTGGCACCTAAACTCAAACGTCCTTCTGCAGAAAAGGACCTTACAGACCTTCAATCCTCAGATTATTAATCTGAATTCTTAGTTAAAATAAAAAAACCTTCTCACTATTTCATTCAGACACATAATATATCTCTGATCTCACATTAGTGAACAATAGGAGTGCAGACACAAAGGGCCCTAAATCCATGCACTCCTTCAGTCAATGTTTTACCGGCTAAATGAAAGACGCCGAAGCCTTTATGAGAACAACAAAGTTCTGTTTAGTGGAACAAACGTCTGTATCCTTCATATGTATCCTTAGCAAAGTTTATTAGGTATTAGGTAAGCTAACACTTGCTGTGCTTTACTAAATATCAGCTATTTATCACAGTATTCCTCCATTTAAATCTCCTCTCACTGCGACTGCCTTTGATACTAAAATAAGTGATTAAAATGATTTGAAATTATACCTCAATCATAATTGTTCACTGTGTTCAGTAAGTACCACTACAGTAGAGAGGTACTAAATCATAAACAGAGCACTTCCATGACATATTCAGCTATATTCCTGTAGTTATTGGTAAAATAATGGATATAAAACTGTATGTATTCCAGTGTAAAAGTGATTGGAGCAGGTTTGTAGTGTTTGCCAAGGCTGGTTCAGACTGCTGACACTAAACTCCTTCATTTCATCTCATGGCTCTTTACAGAAACGATTCATTCAAATCACACAGTCAGATTAGTTAAAAGTTTTCTATCTAAGGAAAACCAGCTGATTGCATCGAATCATTG
>JAUZNJ010039996.1:0-10527 GCA_034780135.1 Jordanella pulchra | reverse complement strand
GCCCCTGCATGGGATGTACCACCGACAAATAACTGAAGTGGCTGATATTAGGAAATCCTACCAATGGCTGGAGAAAGATATATACCAGCTTTTACCATGACAGTATTTGGTAAAAGCTGGTATAACCATTTCTAGGATCACCAAACACACCTGAATTTACAAGCACTTTAATTAAAAAGCAAATGACAGCAGACATGTCACAGATGCATCAGCTTAGTCCCTTCAGCCACAATGACAAGAAAAAGCAGAGAGAGCATAAAGTTATGGGTGGAATGTAACAACTACTGCAAAATGACAGAATAGAGATATAATGAAGCAGAATGATGAAAAGTGGTCCCTTTGTCCTCCAGACGTCTAAGCCTATAGCAGCATAACTATAGAGATAGCTCGGATAACCTGAGCCACTCTAACTATAAGCTTCATCAAAAAAGTTTTAAGCCCAGCCTTAAATAGAGACAGGGTTTCTTCCTCACAAACAAAATCTGGTAGTTGGCTCCACAAGTGAGGAGCCTGATAGCTAAAAGATCTGCCTCCCATTCTACTTTTAGAAATTCTGGAAACCACAAGTAAACCTTCAGATCAAGAGTAAGGTGCTCTGTTAAGAACATAAGGAACAATCAGATCCCTGATATTAAACACAACTTGGCCTTTTAAGGCCTTACATGTGACAAAGAAGATTTTAAATTCTATTCTGGATGTAACATGATGCCAATGAAGAGAAACTAAGATGGGAGATATGATCTTGGTTTTTAATTTTCATCAGAACTCTGGCTGCAGCATTTTCAAACAACTTGAGGCTTTTAACTACACTTTATGGACTTTCTGATAGGAAATAATTACCATAGTCCAGACTTGAAGTAACAAATGCATGGACAGGATATAGCTGATTTTTGCAATATTCTGGAGATGAAAGTAAGAATTTCTAGAAACCTTTTTAATATGGGATTTAAATGACAAGTCGTGATAAAAAAAAAACACCAAGTTTTTTTTTTACTATATTATGTGAGATCAATTTAATACCATCTAAATGAAGTGACTGACTAATCAGCTTATTTTTCAGAGACTCTAGTCTAAAAACAATAACTTCTGTTTTGTCAGCATTCAGAAGCAGAATGTCATGAGTCATCCAGGTTTTTATGTCCTTAAGACAGTCCTATAGTGTATGTAGTGAGTTAGTGTGATCGGGATTTATGGAAAAGTCTAGCATATTTAATATTATCTGCATAACCTAATTTCATGATGTCTAATAATTCTACAAATTGGGAACATATACATCATAAAGAGAATTGCCCCTAGCACTGATCTCTGGGACTCCACTGGTAACCCTGGAGCACGACAAAGATTTATCAGTAACATGAACAAACTGAAATCTGTTAGGTAAATATGATTTAAACCAACCAAATACAGTTCTCCTAATTTCTACAAAATGTTGAAGCCTTTTTAAAAGAATATTATGACAGACTGTATCAGGTCTCCTAATATAAAAACAATCAGGACAGTAATAGCTGTAGAGAGTTCTGTAAAATAGACCAGTTTATGATAAAAGCAAAGGCTTTTAACCTTTCCAATGATGGCAAGCTTTAATGAAATAGTTTTTCTGTTTCCTCCACACTATAAAATGTCTGGTTATCTTTATGCTGTATAAAATTATGAAAATTGTCCTTGAATTAGGACACTTCTGGTTCAAATTATTTGCAGTAAATTCTCCATCTAAGATTCATTGACTTGGGTTGTCTTTCATCATGTCAGCTATTAGACCAGACCAACCGAAAAGCTGATTTACAGCTACAGCAGGCGTTCTTCCTCTAATGGGGAAACATTTTATCATATTCTGAACCGTAGAGTTATTCCACCAGGATAAGGTGTGGTTCTGATTTTTATCCTTAACTAAGAAAAACAAAACTTATAACAAAACAGATAAATAGCATATATGCAAAGAATTAACAAAACTCAAAGGGTCTTTTTTAACCTGCAGTTTGTGCATTTTCTGCTTCCAAAACCGCACACGGTGTGTTTTGTGATGCATGCCTGCATGAGTTGCAGGACAGGAGCAAAAAGCAATCGAACAGGCTTCCACTGGAGATGGGATTGCCAGTTGTAAATCTCAAATGTGGACGTATTTATGAGCTGAGGCGTTTGCCTTTCTGCCAGCTCATCACACAGACTGTCTGCCTGTGGACTGCGGGTTCGGTGTCTTCTGGTTTCATGCTCCCATCCACTGTGTATCCACACAGTTGGCTGTGGGCAACACATTCACCTTCCAACGCAGCTATGATGAATACATATACCTTTATATTAGCTCCATTAGGGGCTCCTGATAAAGTCTTTTTATAGCACAAACTATAAATTTGTTTTTCTATTTTAGTTGTGTGATATATACAATCATCTTCTCACAAAATCTGGTGATGAGTAGATTTAAAACTTTACATGATACCAACACAACTGTTACATAAGTTCTGAAAATCAGCCCGACCAGCTGCGATCAAGAAAATCTTCTCAGCTTCCTGACAATGAATCTTGTGATGAAAACGTTTTAAAGTTTGCCAAAATGCAGTTTGAAAGAGGAATAATAAGTTTGGCTTCCCCATTGTTTTGAATATAATTAAAGCAATATTTTAGGTAGATGTGAATTATTTTGCATGACTCACCTGAATTTGTTTTTTGACTATCATCATAGTTTAGGATCCGATGTGTCAGTCTAGTAACAATAGCAAAAATCATTTGTAATCCCAAAAGTTTTTCTCTTTTTCATCCTTGAGGCTTTTTGGTATTTCTCTACTTTATATCTTAATTTCTTTTTTGTTTTCCAACACAATAATAAATAATTAGCTTTGTCAGAAAGTGAAACTAACATATTAAGGCACTAAATACAAGACCTATAAAAAACAAGAAACCTAAACGCACCATATGCAGCAGGTAAATAATGTAAAAAAAGAACAACACTATGTTTAACTGTCACTAAATAACCTAATTATCTGCAGACGACAGTTAAAAATAGCCTTAAGTTTACCATGTTGGTGTACTGTGATACAGACCTGAGGCAAAAACCAGGAATGACCTCTATTTATATGAGATAATAGATCTCTTATTAGAAATTTACCCCATAAGCCTTGTTGAGTCAGTATTTTTTTTTAGTTTAGTCAGATTCTTTTGTTAAACTTCTGCTACTGTATGTCCATGTGATTATGTGTGAATCTAAGAATGAAGGAAATTAGAAAAACAATCTAGGGGCCAGATACACATTGAAAAATTACCTCTAGAAAAAGCTGATGGATTATCAACTATGCATTTAAGCACTTTATAGAGACATCGAGCTGCTCAGTATTATACCCTAATATAAAGGAGAAATTCTGGTAACCCTCCGTCAGAAAAAAAGGCTGTTCGCAAAAAGTCATTTATCAGATTTTTTAGAGCTGGCATTTTCCTTCTGCAGAAAAATATGTACCAGTCTGGGGAAAAACAGCTGTGCAATAACCACACTGAGGATGATGAGGAGGAAGAGGCTGGAAAATATTTGGCTGACTTTGTATTAATGTGGAGCAGGGATGCAGTTGATGGCTTAAACAAGCACACCATGGGAATCAGTTTCTGTTTGGTTGGAAAAATGTGAGGTCTGTGTTCCTGAATTGGACCCAATGAGAAAAGTTTGAATCTTCCTTTTGGTTCTGGATCATCCATGATGGAAACAAACTTCAAAAAGTATATAGATAAATTCATGGATCACTGGTTCGGATGTCAGTACTTTAATCCTAAGATAAGGTTTATAAAATGCAATCATGCATTTCTGTTAGATTGGTTGTTTGTTTTATTAAAAATTAAATATATTTCAAGAAGCAAAACTGCAAATACTTTAATTAAAATGGCTTTATTTAGCAAGGTGAAATATGCATTTTTGTATATTTTGATTTTTTTTGTCTCGGAAAGTGAAAAATAATACATAAAAAATGAACAAAACTGCATCTATGAAAACACAATATTACATATTACTAGCAAAGATACTACATACTAACAAAAAAGGATTTTTATTAAACCAAATTCGCCCTACTGGAAGCCTGCTTTCATTCATCCTTTAGCTCTTCTGAATTTCTGGTGTCTTTAACAACAGCCCATAGATTCTGTGTGGTTTAGGTCAGGAAGGTTAACTGCTGGTACCGGGTTAATTCAAGCAGATATTAGACGTGTTTCCATCAATGTGTCTTTTTAAAGCGCATTTACTAAAAAAAAAAAGAAAAAGTTGTTATGCTTACTTAAGGTGTTTTTTGGCTTCTTTAAAGAAAAAGGTAAATTTGCCAAAATTGCTTGAAGAGGTAATTCATACATCTGATTCCGCTTTGCTGGAGCAGGGATGCATCTAAAATCCGAAGGCCAGTAGATCTTAAGGACCAGGTTGGAGACCTCTGGTCTAGACTTTGGCCATTTGCTGAATATATTTTCAACTTAGAGGAAGACATTGAAGCACTAGACAACAGTCATTCTTCTCTGTAGTTCAGATAAGATGGACCTGACATCTAACACCATCTAACACTTAGATGACCTGGATGCAACTATGATTTTAGTTGCAGTCTCCCTTAAACTCTAAAATTAGCCTTGTGTAATTTTTTGCTCAAAGCAGCAGTTGTCCATCTTCTTCTACCACACTTGTATTTACATTCTTTCAACTTTTTAAATTATATACTTAAATAGAGCAATTGTTGAACAGACAGGCTCTTTAATTACCTTTTGGGTCAATTACTCCTTATGGGAAACCTGTTGGGTCAGCGCCCCTCATTATCTTTTATGAACCCAGAATACAGATTTTCTTCTTCTGATAAGATATGAAACAAGCAAAAATAAACCTTTGGAATACATATTAGCTATATAATATGTGATTTTCCAGTTTTAACTGAATTACCAAAATAAAGCATATTTTTTTAGATTATATTTACAATTTTAAAGTAACAGTGGTATTCTAATGTATTAGTTATGTGGTTCTCATCTATCACACAGACATCTAACAGCACATAAAAATGATCAGACAAGCCTCAGTTTGCGTCACTGTTTGCCCTTCGTGCCGCAGGACTTTGCTCAGTGGAGATTTATCACCAATTCTCCACGTTCCTAAAGGGCTTAGAGGGCTGCAAAAACACAATACTGGCTCTTTTTCTCCAACACATCTTTACCACCTTATCTCCAGATTTCTTAATGTAACACCTTGGGATCGCTGTGAAGCTCTTTCAGAATCAGCTCTTCAACAATTGCAGCCATCAAAGAGCAACATATTCTTCAACTATTACTTGCATAACTCCCTCCATCAACACTGGCAGCAAAAGAAACACTGAAGTAAAATTTCTACAACGTTAAAATAATAAGATATAATCTCAAGACAGATTTTCGTTTATCTTTAAAAAAAACTGTCCATTATTGAAATGAAGTGAGGCATTTTTAATGCATTTTTTTTTACTTTTTTAGTCGCAGTTTTATTTTGAAAGTGGCCTGAAGGAAATGGGTTGGAGCAGTATAGCACTCTGATGCTGCTCAAACCCAATCTTAGATGAGAGTTACATATTTAGAAAGAAAATTGTGGTTAACTTGATATCTGGATCAAGTTATTGTCTTTTTGGCTCATTTTTATGTTTGATTAATCAATGATTTTATGTTTGGTATAAAAACAAAAAAAGCTGAAAACATTACCTAACATAGTAAACTCTTCTTATTCTATCAAACATGGTATTGTTTAACCTGAACTTTAACATTTTAACTCACTGGTTTGATGGTGCAGATATTAGATTGCCTGCAAACACTGAAACAGATTTTATCTGATGGTTGACTCTAAAAGAACCTAGTTCCCTGTTTGACAACAGTTTCTTTTCTATTTCCTGATCAGACTAGGCTGGTGTGACAACAGATAAAGACCCGCTAGTCCTAAGAAGATGACTGCAAAGCTATTATCATGCTGTATTGTTAGTCTGCTGTCTTACACATGGGTCACCCTGCAGTCCCACATTATTTCAATTTAATTGAAATAGAAGATGTCCTTTGTAGCACGTGCATGTTGACCTTCATAAGCCAGGAAATGGCTACAAGAAAATAGCTCCTTGGCTAAGGAGGTGAAGGGAAGAACAACTCAGACTTTGGAGAATCCAGGGTAATTTAACGAGGTAGAAAAGTGATAGAACCACGGACCACCATATATTACTTATATCTTATTGCTGAAAGGCTACAAGAATCAGAGCTGCCATAAATGTTGTAGGTCTTGAAGGCAAAGAGACAGCGATGATACCTGGAACCATTCAGAAGAACAAAGCTCTAAACAGTGGAGGTAAACAATCGCCTTCACATAGACTGCAGTCTAGGAACATGGAAGAGTAGATTTAAAACAGTATGTGTGTGTCCTTGTTACCTCTGCTCTGTGTGTCTCTGTATTTGTGTGGCGGTGTGTGTCAGGGGAAGCCTTACATCCTCTTGTGTTAAGCAGCATTTGACATCCTAGTGCTCTCCTAACAAAGAGCCTTTCGCTGACATGAGGACGACACCAAACACCAAAAACTCTTTGATGTTCCAGTTTTTAATCCCAAACAAGCTGCGGATTTTAAAAGCCTCCTCAGTTTAAGAATCTCTAGTTTTCTACATTTTTCCCACACAAATTCATATTGAAACACACAGTATAACTGAGTCTATTTTTTCTTAGAAACATCCAGACTTTCCTGCAATCTCTCAACCTGCTCCTGAGCACCAGTTTTTCAGAGATTATTAAGATTACTTAAATGTTTTGCTAGGGCTTCAGTTGCTTTTTTTTCCTTTTCTTCTTCTTCTTTAATCACTTCCTGATGAGTAAGGGTCGATTAGAGCATAAAGTGACTTACAAAAAAAACGAAGGTTTATACTTTGGTAACACAATGAAACATTTGGAACAAAATCCATCAAGAAGACACTGGACCTGGAAGAACGCATAATTTACAGTAAGCCATATATTTAGGAAGACAGTTTAAGGATTAATGTAAATCAGTTCAACAAGATTTTCTTAAATTCTCTAATGAAAATATTAGCTGAGGTCAACCCATCTCCCTTTTCTCATCAACACACAATGTGTCTATTGCTGTAAGCATTTGAACAACTGCATCTCTTTTATCGTGCAGCATAGAGAGACTTCATCAAACTGGTTTAAAATTTTGGACTGGTGATCTACGTTAATTGAAATGACGTCTAAGTTTTTATTTTTTTCAGATAATTCTTTAGATCAGTGATGATTAATTTCTTTCGTTATATATTTTAACATTCTGGGTATAATTTGGGTAACTTCTTGATTCTACAGGTTTGTTGTGATTAAACGTAGGTGTAGTGGATTTAAACGAAGTTTAAATGACATTTTTATATTAAGCAAACCAGATTTTGATAGTTTTGCTCCCCACAATATATGAAGTTATGGTTTAAAATCTAATTTATATGTTTACTTTCACTTTAAAATATTTTAGTGATTAAAAACATAAAATAAGCAATGATTTAAAACATGTATGTGGGACAAAGAGACAAAAAGCAGAAGTCTTTAGGGTAGAATTTACCTTTAACGCTGTTCATGTAACAGATACATATCTATGTGTTTCTCCTACACACCAACTGGATATTAAGATATCTGATTTGCTGTGCTGCCCTGGGCAGACAGCCATAAAGCTCATCTCGTTCTTTTAACACAGCACAGGTTTATAACTCTAGTTTTCTAGATCTATTTTGTCTGGATGTGTCATAAGTAACTGACTATGAAACATTTACTTTATTGAGGCTGGATAAAAATGAAACCAGTCAAAAGAGGAACTGAAAGACCATCAGGAAAAGTACTGATCAAGACCCATTTAACATATTAACACACAGTCTGGCTGCTTTGAGGCAAAAAATAGAGATGTGATTTGTAAGTATTTTTTGAAGATTTTTCCTGTCTCAATATTTCCTGCAAGAGTTTCCCCCAAAATATATGATGCAGCAAACAACTGCAGTCTCTTTGGTTTCGGTCAGGTTTTTTTTCAGTGATGCTGAATCTAATACGTCACAGCATTAATTCTGACAGGATTAAAAAAGACGAATTAGCTGAGAGATCGAATTTAATCAAACCCAAGTGAAGAGAGATGACACAAAGCTGCAAAAATAATCTCCTTTCACTTCTGATTCCCCCTTCATATGAAGTTCTCCAAGGCTCTGCATAGAAAGTTGTTCTGCGTGTCAGAAACATCCATACGTTTTTTTCATTTAAACCTCACCTAGTGTCCCTCTGGATCTAGACTTAGATTCCTGCTGATTAAGAGCTACTTTTACTCACATATTTGCCAGCTCTGCTAAGTTCTGCTCTTTCACATGTATCGTGTTTCTCTCAAGTCGACATCTGAAATGTCAGGAGGTGACAAAGAAAGAGTTAAAAGGGAAAGGTGGAGTGCAAACAACAGGGTAGAAAACTGGAGAAGGCTGCTCACTTGCTCTGACATAGTTTCAGAGGTCCATTAAATAAATAATAGAAGAAGACGGAGGGCTAAGAGCTGTTCCTCCGTCTTAATGTGGAAAGAGGATTCCAAAGCAAGGAAGGGAGTTTACAACAATGCTTTTAAGCAACCTCAAAGTTTAAAAGAAGCTATTAAAACATTGGACCTCTTAATGATTATATTGCATTAATGTCCTTATGATTTTGATCAAACGCAATAATAATTTGAGCTCCCACTTTCAAAGCTGACCCCATTTCTCCAAGCTTTCTTCCCCCTATGAAAAGCTACAATTAAGACACACGGTGCACAGCGGGAAAGGCGACCCATAGAAGTGTTTTCTCAACCTCCTGAAGTCCTTGCCTGCATTTTTTCTGCCAACATCTGCTTAAGCTCAATTTTTCAGCATTCCGGCTGACTTAGCATCCTTTTTCAGCAGATGCTTCTGGAGCTGCACAAGGAAAAAAAAGGAGTCTAAAAATAAAAATAAATATCAGCTTTGAGTAAAAGTGTGTCAGGGAAAGAGCAATGACTTCTATGTCATAAACTCTGCCTTTGTGTAAAGCAATATGACTGAATGAAGACGAGGAAAGAAACATATAAAACAGCATTCTGAAATGTCTATAGATAGAAAAAAAGAAATTTCTGTTAAATCAAACATGTCGTTTTGCTTTTGGACTTTCAATGATTTATCTGAACTGTTAATTTCCCTGTATGGACGGATTACACAACACATCACCACAAGGATTAAACTAATATGAATTCTACTTTCTGAGCAGGGTATCCACCTTGTGCTTTGCACCAGTACAGTCAAATCAGACCACACCCCAGCATGATGCTACCACCACCGTGATGAGAGCTGTTAGCTGGTTCAAGCACCTCTTACTCCTTGCTCCTGGATTGTTCCTGAACAGATCTGTTCCTCTGACAAGTACAGTTTGGGGATGATAGCTATCGGCACCTTGGTGTTCCACCAGGATTATGATCCCAGCCAGATCTCTTAAATAGTTTAGGAATAATAACACAAGCTAACAATAAGTTTATATAAAGAAAATGATATAAACCCTAAGAGGAACAGGATTCATGAAAAGGCAAAAGGGACTACGTTGTAGAGGGCAGCAGTCTCAGCAGGCCTCCCTCTACCAGGACACCCACTTCAGGTCTGCTGGGGGAAACCCAAGGCGTTCACAAGCCAGTGGAAAGACATAGGCCTTCTGGTGGGAATGCCTGTCTTCAGGGGACATCAGATATAGATATCAGAACCGCCTCAACTGACTCCTCTCGATGTAGAGAAGACATGGCTCTACTGTGAGCCTCTCCGGGATACCAAGCTCCTATCCCTATATCTAAGGGAGTGCCCAGCCACACTGAGGAGAAAACCTTGGTCTCAGTTGATCTGGATTATACTATTATCTGCCCAGTACCATCGGGCAAGAGGTTTTAAAGGATCCAGCGCAGGTCTATATAATTCTTAACTTCCTCAGTTCTTCACGAAGAGAGCGTCTTTAGTTATACAATCCCATTATCTGCTGTGTTTAGAAACAAGGTTTGATGTTTAGAACTTTGTCAAACGAGAGGTTTGTCTGACTTGAGTTTATCCTCTTCTACTCCGGCACACTACTGCCATGACCAGGGACAAGGACAGGCTGCAATGTGTCATCAGCTCTGCAGAGAGGGGGATTAGCTTCAATCGCTCTCCTCTTCTGGAACTGTGCGCCTCCAGAAAATGAGCAGGTAAGATTCAAACTGACCACTCCCACTCTGGATATGAACTTTTCAGACTGTCCCCTCTTGCATGAGTCTGCAGTCCATCAGGACCAAAACCTCCTGCACAGAAACAGCTTCTTCCCATCTGCTACTGGCCTCATTAAAAACGCCCACATCCTTCACTGACCCTTTTCTCATTGAAAAATAAAACAAACAAAAAGAAGGAACTGCTTCGAGTGTATGTGTATAATATTTCATCCGATTTGTATATAGGCCTGTCGCGATAAACGATAAATCAATTTATTGCACGATAAATAAAAACTATCGACGTCATTTAATTTATCGGCTATATCGTCTCTGCCTGTATTTTTCTCTTTAT
>JAUZNJ010039995.1:0-10528 GCA_034780135.1 Jordanella pulchra | reverse complement strand
TCTCTCATCTTTTTAAGTGGGAGAACTTGCACAATTGGTGACTGACTAAATACTTATTTTCCCCACTGTATAAGACAGGCTTTTGTGTTCCTTTTGGCAGGCAGTGATTCTAACTCCTGGGAATCTCATGGACGTCATTGTGTAGTCTTTATTTTAATGTTGTATTATGAACGCTCAAATTAATCAATGAAAATGCGGGGACGTAGTGCAGAAATGTTCTAGATTCTCTTCTGCCTTCCTGAAGCAATCATTGCTGCGGTCTTGGACAAACCGTGGTAAGCTGCCCCTCTGTGAAGGTTTACTACCTCCATGTTTTCTGTGTTGTTTCCTGTCAGCATGCTTCTATTTGTGTGATTTTTATGAGTCTACAGGGGTTTTCATTATTGTTATTTCATGATACAACAAGCAGGGTTGGGTAATTACACTTTGACATATGACAAGTTTGATTTTAATATCTTTTATACCCTTAATAAATAAAATCATCATTTTAAAATGTTTTGCTAATTAAAAAAAGTTAAAAAAAAAAAAAACTGAAATCAGAGTGAAATGATGTCGACCTTAATAGGATCCTTATAACAAAAAAATGTAATAAACCTGTCAGAGAAAGTGATCAGCAGATAAAGAAAAGATGCAACACAGAAAAAAAACCAATAAAAATTCCATCTAACAGAGACGAGGTTGCAAAATAAAAGTAGATGCGAGCCAAACATTTTGTGAAAGTTGCAAAACGAGAAATCCTGACACTGAGAATGAAAGCTCATTATATACTTTACTGCACTATGGGATGGGAGAGGGAGCGCACAGAACAAACAGGTAAAGCTTTAAATGGTTACAAGATAATCCAAGCAGAACTTTGTGAAATAGTGCATGTAAGCATCCTCAGAGCGCTGACTTGAGGCAAACCACAGTGTCCAAGGTTAACCAAGAAATCTTTGCACATGTGGTAGAGTGAGGGGTGGTCTAGAGACAAAAAAAATAAATAAAAAAAAAAAAAAAAAAAACATTCACCATGTGTCTATTATTTTTTATGCTCCAAGTTAGATATGGGACAAGATGCTAGGTCAAACTAGCATTAATATAAGTAGGTAAAGTAAACCAAAATGTTGCATGATGGATTTTGCTGAAATCTTCCAGTGAATTCAACTTGATAGAAAACTACTCAGCAACACATCTGATGCTTCCTTTTAACCGAAAAAAAGGTTTTTATGTAAATGATACAAGTTGGCAACAAGGAGGAGAGCTTGTGAGGAAACCTGCAGTTTGTAGCGCAGATGTCAGAGATACAAGTAAGTTCAGCTCCTGATTGGTTGAAAGTCAGCCTGAACCAGATATGATCCAAACACATTTATCACAAGGGACACCGAGCGCGACAAACACTAGAGGACAAACAGTCCACAGATAAAATGCTCATACGTGCTGCACAAGACAATCTGAGTTTCAGGCTATCCCAAAGCAGATGTTTGTTTCTTGCTGCTACTGTTAGTTTCAGTACAAGAGCAGAAATGAGACTGAATTATATTTGCAATAAACAAATGACAACTATAGTAGGTAGGTTTTCTATAGATCATCCCAAGGGAGCAAACCACAAAGAAAAAAAAAATCTTTGTAGGCCTAAGTTTAAATTCTATGAAAAATATTAAATGTATTTTTCTGATGTTTTTTTGAGATCCTCTTGCTAGCATTGATCAACCAATGGCTGTAGCTCCAGCGGTTAAGATCTCCCTTCACCTGCCCACCAGGCATCAGCCACTCACCTGCTTCTCAGTCACGTGTTGCAGCTCATGTTTCAGCTCCATGTAACCTACAGATCCTCACAAAGGAGCTTCTTATATGCATTTCTGACCTCACAGCAGCCATACCCCAACTTTATTAGATACAACCAGACTTCAGAGACTTAAAAGCGTTTGGTTTTAAAAGCATATAGTCTTTTTTTTTTCCTTAAACTCAGACTCGGATAAGAAGATAAAACTGAGAACCTAGTTTGATGAAAAAATTGGGATATTAGAGTAGTAATCTTTTTTTTTTTTAGTTTTGCAAATAATTGATAATAAAAAAATCATTTAAAAAAACTCTCTCTGAGATGTATTTTGCCCCCATTTTACCTATTTTGGCTGCAGGTCCTCAATCAGTATCACTACCTGAACATCACGTCCATTTTTCTTTGCTAGAAGGATCAAGGTCAGTCTGACTGATCATGTTGCACAATAACGAAAAAAATACATGTCAGTAAATTATTGTTGATGAGTATTGATCATGACCAAATTAAATTTCATAAGTCCTTATTATTGCAATTTTCCCACTATTAATTGTGCATGAGCGACCACATATACTTTTTGTTCATGAAGAGCTGCTAGATGCCACCAAACTGCACAAATATATGGCACTTAGAATAAATGCAGAGAGAGGGATACAAATATGTTAAACGACGTTTGCAACCAAGCAGTTGTCTGTGATTATGACACTGGTATTACGATGTTCTGATTTAATGCAGTGTGATACTCTTAGAGAGGGCATGTTTCATGGAACATCGATTTATAATTCATTGTAGATCTAAAACATGAGAAAGGGGTAAAAGGTTTGCTTTTTTTTGAAGGAAAACCAAACAAATTCCAAGTTTTTAGATTGTCTATGTATACTCCTATCAACTAGAAATAGTTAGGAAGTCAATTTCTTAAAAAAAACAAAACAATTTTGCTAACTTTAATGCATTGATTCACCCAATGCTTTATTTTAGTAAATTTTATGGGATATTTTTGCTTTCACTTCCCAGTAGCTGAAATGAAAGAATAAAAACAACAAACCAGGCTAATAAAGAAAAATGTTTTTTTTCTGATTAACTTGTTCTAATTTTTTCAAAACACCTCTTTATATCTCAATTAAGTGTGTCGCTTCAATCTCACATTTTAACATTTTGGTTCTTTAAGGCAACTAGTGACCTTTATGCGAGTCTTGCCGTCAGGAAATGGTGTTTAGGCAAAGGATCAACAGTCGGGACTGGAATCACAGACAGTTGCAATGAGGACTGAGGCCTCCTCGGTACATGGGTGCCACTCACTGCCCCTGCGCTCCACATTTTCCATTGTAGTTTTTTTTAATCTCAGAAAAAAAAAGTCTGTGCTGGACGGCCAAATGTATACGATTCTTCAATATATGTTGGTGGTCACAATAAATCATTGCAAGGGTCCCAAATAGCCCAAGGTCCTCCCATTGGATACCCTTGATCTAAACTAGTCTATTGTAGATCCATCTGTATGGTTAGTTTGATCATAATATTAAAAAGGGAACCATTGTCACAGTCCCAAGTCTTTTGCAACTTCACACAGACATTCTTACATAATTTGACTTTATTTAGCTCCGTTCAACATCCAAAACTCTCTGAACACTTTAAAATTGTGCTAAAAAAAAGGCTTTAACATGACAAAAAATGATATTAAATCATAAAGACATTCTATCCATAGACACACTAACAGCTGCAGCTCAGGAGTAACCATACAGATCAAGGCATTTCTGTTGCCTCAATATAAAAAGGTAACTCCTGTATATGCTGAGCTGCTTCACAGCATTCATATGATCTAAATGTGTAACTCTACTTTTTGAGCTACTATGGTGATCTGAAACTTTGTGAGAACAGCCTTGAGGTCTGAGGAACCGAGCTGTAAATTACAAACTCTTCTGGGAGTATCGGCTCCGTGGAATTCCTGGCACGGAGTCTGAAAGCAAACCCCGGCAGAGCTGGCAGAGGGACTTTTTTTTTTTTTCCTTAGTTCCTCCCCGGATGGGATGGATAACAAGTAATTTTGTTTTAAACAAGTATAAACTGATAAAAGATAACATTAAAGCTAACAAAATCAAAATGACCTAAAACAATCCGGTACCTTAGATAAATGCTGTTCAGGGTCAAAGGTGTACAAAATAAAAGAAAGACGTTGCTACAATCCACAAAAGCCCGTAGATCATCACCTTGCTATAGATTTTCTCACTTCTAAAGCTCGTTCTTTAGTGTTTTCAGAGCTCCAGTGGTCTTTTAGTCATGTACATCAGCACTATTGCATAAGCCCGACAGTTTGAGCTGTCTAATGATTTATTGGTGTTCGTCCATTTAACCAGCTAAGTGAACCAGGTTGTGAGGACAACAAGACAACAGCCTAAGCAGAGATGCACAGAACTCTCTTTATGGCAGCCGGTTCTTTTGGCTCATCCAGGAGAGTCCAAATCATCCCTAAGTCAGCAATAAGACAATCTCTCAAGCAGCTCTGAACCCAGAACTCTTCCCTCCCATTCTGACAATGACATATTCATTGTTTTCATAAGAAACAATTCGATTAAAATGACATGTCATCAATATTTGCATCGTTGAATCTAATTATTTTCAGCTGTTCAACTTAATCAGATGTGTTCAACCTGTGGCTCCGGAGCCAAAAGTGGCTTTTTGGATAAAGAACAATTTAATAGATTTCAATTTAGATAAAACAATGAATAGGTTTTAGTGATTTATAGTTTGCTGATGGAATAACTGCATTCAAAATCCCCAGGAGGATGAAATAATTCATCAACAGTATATTTTCAGATGTTTATTTTTACATTGTTTTACATGGATAAAAAGAAAAAAAAAAGAAATCAATCTTTTTGGAAAGTACTTTTTTATATTACTATGGTTCCAAGAGTAAATTGATTTAATTTATCAAAAATCAAATGAATCTTTTTTGATAGGTAATTTAACAATCGTGGCTCTAGACAAGTTTTAATTATTTGGACAGGAGGGAAAAATGTTGTTTTGTGTTTTTAAAGGTTGCAGACTCCTGCACTAGAACATCTTTATTTTAACAAACAATATCAGAGAAAGTTGCACTTGTGATAAATATGACTCTTTACTAATCCAGATTGTAATCGTTGCATTTAATTGCTGCTCAAACCTGCATTCAAAGTATTTATGTGCGTTTATGGAAACACTTCCCATAAAGAAATGGATTGGCTGCTTTGATTTTAAACAGAGAAAAAGCATTTTGATAATGAGGCTACGTTATTGTTCCAGAATGTACTCAATGTTAGAATATCTACAAAATCATGTTTTGTTTTTTTTTTAAAGAAACTTGGTCTTGCATAGAATATGTGTACATCTGTCGCTTTTGGAATCAAGGGAACGTTGTAGGAAACCTCTAACAGCCAGCTGACCAGCAGTGCACAGCAGTAAGTGGGGGCAGGGGATGCACTGCTATAAGCCGGAAAAAATAAAAACTTGTTATTTTAGGAATTTCTCTGGCATATTAGTGAAAAAATATTCAACCAAACAAACAGTAGGATTAATAATTCGGTTAGTTTTGACACAACAACCTCTTTAAATCTTCAACACACCTTGATTCTGATAACATACCTGTGCCTACTGACAGCCCAAATTACTATTAGGATAGAAAAGGAAAAGAAAAATAACAAATTATATATTAGTGCTGATTAGAAGGATTTATTGAGGACTCCAAAATAAAAAATGGAGCTCTGTGCATGAAGACAGCAAACAACAAAGTCACATTCATACAAGTTCTCCAGGATCACAGAAGGACTGATGACAATCTCCAGAAGTCAACTGCAGAGAAGCTGGGTAAACACTAGAAGGGTCAACAGTCCATCACAGACAAACAACCATCAACTCAGGTCTTAAAGCAATTCACATTTATCAAGTAAACCAACAAGCATGTTGTTGGACAGCAGGAGGAAGCCGGAGCGCCGTGAGAAAACCCACATATTCACAAGCAGAACATCCAAGCTAGAACTTGGTTCAAGCTCAACATCAACAGTGGATCCCAGCAGCAAAATTTTCATCTCTAAACTGCACCTATTTTATCAGAAACACAAGAGGTTCCAGTTTTAAAAGACACATCTTTTATCTCCAGGGAGTTCCTCTAAGTCATCTTAAATTACCCGACCTGTTCAGCCGTTCGGTTTCTCTAAACTGAACAGCAACCTGTTTGTGCATTGTCCCTTTCTCTCTTTCTTTGAGGGCGGCGTCTACAAAAGATTAACCTATGGAATGAAAACATCGTCAGAGAAAGAGATCCCTGGGTGGGGCTCTCTAAACCCATCCCTGCATTCTTTTCTAGACTGTTCTCGGATGCCATTGGTCCACTTTTCCTGTTGCTCTTTCCTCTTTCTCTCAGTAAACTCTGCTGTCTCCGCTTTTCTGCACGCTTTACCTCCGTCCCTTTTTTTTTGCCTCCATGGGAACTGAGGTAAACCATGCACAACAGGATTTTTGACTCTGTCTGGGTTTCCTTTCGGTCGCTACCCTCAGACCTGTACAACAGAGTCTAACCTTAGTCTGTGAGATGACGTGCGCCTAAAGAGACCCAACATCCTCTCAGAATTTATAATCTAACATGTGCTTACAGGGTGTCTATAAGAGCAGCCGTTTTTTTTTTAGAAAAGAAACCTACCAGATCGCCACTTGATGATCTCATTATACTCTTCGTTGACTCCTCCTTCTGCAGTGTCCCCTTGTAACGCCATTGTAGATTATAATCCAATGTTAGCACAGATTATGTGTACTATGTGGTACACCTGGAAACAGTGGAACGGCTGTTCTTCTGCCCCTGCAAGGAAAAAAATGTTTTAGAAAGTTCTATACTGGGTCAGACTGATTTGTAAAGGTTTACTCTGAATTTACATAAATGAATTCATCCATTCTTCTACGTCAAAGAAAGCCTCCTCACAGCACAACGCTCCCACTGCCATGTTTCTCCAAATACATGTTTTTACACCACGGATTTTTAATAGTTTCCCTTTAGATAACTTTTTATAATCTACAGAAAGGTATTATGTTTTTTTTAATAAAAGGACTCATTTTTTGCCATTTTCACAATGCTGGTCTGTTTAAACAGAGCATGTTTAATTGTTTTTTCTTTTTTTTTTTTACCCCCAACAGGTTCTCCCACCTGAGCTCTATATTTATGCAGCTCCTCCAGAGTTCCTAGGAGTCTCTTGGTTAATGTCTTTACGTGTCAGTTTAGCTGATCGCTCATCAATCGAAACTTTTTTTTTTCTCTTTTCTAACAAACCCATTGACCTTCACAAAAACCTTGTATTTATACTGAGAAGAACAGAAGTCAATGTTTTTCACAGATTATTTTTCTTTAATGGTTTACAGTTAACAGCTTTATTCAACCAGCTTCAGGTTAAAATGGATTTCTTTTTTCTGTATCAGAATAAAGGAAACTGAATACAAATACAAGCCACACTTCTTTGATTTTTTTTTTTTTTTTTTTGTCTTCGTAAAACAAATCAGGGAAGCCTCTTTTTCCCTCCTAGTTGGCAACTATTGACTAATTTTTGTTATTTCATTACACAGCATTGAATCCCGTGACTGCACTGCATAAACGTTTGTAAGGCAATATAACCAACAGTTGCAAAACAGAATCAGCAAAAACATATATATAAAAAAACGAATTTGGCATCTAAACAACTTTGCACAAAGGGTGAGGCTTGTTTTATTTACACAACCACTACCATCATCCAAATCACCACTTTGCTATGATTTACCATCAATAAACTCAACTTCCAGCTTTATCTAATCTACCAAGGTTCTTGTATGTGTATTTATAATAATATGAGTCAATGGGAGCAGGTTAAAGAGTTGTTGGACTTAACGTTTGTGACATTTAATTGAAAGATTTTAATCAGTTGTCTCTGCAAATATTTCACTAAGAATTTGTTTTTGTTTGGATGTTATATTTGAAAAATAGAATATCAAATAAGAGCATCTCTTTGAGCAATATGTTTGTTTACAAGTGTAAAAGAAATGACTAGTAGTAGCTTTTAGTTAATTCTTTAAAACGTTTTGCATCCTCGAAAAACACGGATTGGAGTTTCTGTGCAGTTTAACCAGGCTGTTGCTTGGTGAGTCAATCTCAGAGGATGATGTAAAACTCCCCAAAATAGTGGTATGAGCAAAGAACAGGCAGCACTATCTATCTTTGCATGTGTCTTTAAAATTTCAGTTCCTCCCTGTGAGAGGGGTAGTTGTGGCGACTAATGCAAAACAAAACAACAGAGAGATACAATCTGTCAGCTTAATCTGAACTCTTTCAAAGTGCTAATATATCAAGACTGAGATGTGTAGAGGTTTATCTGGAGCTGAACTGGATAATGACTGGCTCAATACTTTTAAATAAAGTCTTTTTTTTGGACCCTGCAGCACATAGAGTGGCCTAGTTGGAGTTAATGTTTCATCTCTAAGGCATGACTGCAGCCAATTCAATTAAACTACAGCGTGCACGCCAACACCCACCCCCCCAAAAAAAATCATTTTTAATCAGTTCTGGGTTTTTTTCTTTTCAATAATTTATCATCTAGCGCCAAGAAATAAAAAAAAACACAAGCCGTAAACTTCAATGACTTTAAAGTGTGTTACAATAAACAGAAACAAAAAAAAAATGACAAACTCACCTCTAACGTCTGTCACAGGGATCAGAAAGACAACTTTAAAATACACTAAGGCCAGATGTGGGAAAAAAAAAATGTTTGCACAACAAAAGTCCAAACAGTCTAAGGCATTTTCTGTGAGAAACGAACCACCTTCCTTATCAAAGCTTGAAAACAAGCTTAGATAAAGTAAGGAGATCCAAACTGATGGGCATCCAGTCTCCACGATGTGCTGCCTCAGTAAGGGGGTTTAGGAGACGCCTCTTCGCAGTTCAAGGCTGAGAAAATCCCCCTTTGCTGTCTTAATAAATTACAGCTTGCTGTGTGCTGAAAGCTAAAGGGTGTCTATAGCATTTCACAGCTGAACACGGCGGTGCATGTCCTACAACTTTGTTCCTGTTGCTTTCTGGACTCCTTTTCCCTGTTGCTCGCGCTAAGTGAAGTTGTTGAGCGATAAAACACAGGGGAAATGCAAATATCAGTCCTTCAGAGAAAAACAAATTAGTAGTACGAGCTGCCTCTGTTGTTACCGACTACTTGTTGTACTTCGATTGTCTTTTATTCTGGTGTAGCGCTATATGCATAATTATGTTTGCTTTAGGTCGTAATTAAAAGGAAAAAAAAAACAATTGTAGGCGCAGGTTAGACATTTATTCTGAAGGTCTTAACCGGAAGCAGACTGTGCACTCAGTTGATTGACAGCCTTCCCCGGGCTCTTCCCTCTGCCTGTAAAAGTTTTCCTGACGCGGAGATGGAAACATGGCGGGGTGACCGTCACGTGACGTAACGCCACCAAAACCCGGTGACTCCCACTAGAAATCCCCTCTTTAACCACAATGAACATTCATTATTTCTTCTTTTAAAAGTATGTACGCCCAGAGGCCATAAAGAAGTAATTTTAATACATTAAATTAAAATGAAATATATTACATACATTTATTTCAAACTTATTGTAAAAATATGCAATAAATCAATGTCTAAATTGTATGTGATGATATTCTTTTATGAACTACCTAAACCTAAGAAAAGAAATGTATTTATTCATTCATTAATATTAGTATTTTTCCTTTTTAAAACGTTAATAAGACCCAATACTAACAAGAACCACACATTTAGATCAAACTTTAGACCATTTACAATCATAGTGGATCCCTAAAAATATAAAATATTTCTTTTCTTACATATGCATTACTTACACATATATTATTCATTAATCACTGTTTTATTGAAACAAACATATTCAAACATATGTTACTGACTAGGTTTCATCCTTAATATTGCTTTATTGTTTCAAAACTAAATCACACCATTATCATTTTTCTCCTTTTTAATTTAGTATATTTTAGAGAATTGGCAAAGTACCTTGAAAATGTTAATTTTAATGGAACCCAGTCTGATCAAATGTTAAGAAAATAAAGTTACTGAAAGGAACCTTTCCTATCTATTTGTTTATTTGTTTTTCCAATATATCGTTCCAATCAATGCATATGCACACTGTACAAAAGCAAAGAGAGGAGGTTCATGTGGCTTTACAAACTGTTACGGTGGTTTACGAGTGAGAGTGTCTACATAAAAAACCCTCTAAAGTGCTAGTTTGAAACTCAAGACTGTTAAGACCCAAAATGCACCCAACAGGATAGATGAAGTTCAGAGGGCACATTTAGCTGGAACCTACTTAAATTCATTGCAAAGATTATTACAATAGTTCCTTTTTTAGCTACATAATGGTTTCCTTGACACAGAAACACCCAAAAAGGCATAAATGGGGCACCAACAAAGAAAAACTCCTTCAAAATTGTGGCTGTTGAGCAGATTAACAGCATTCCACCAATGACTGCTTATCTCTCTGTTAGGGCCTCCAGCTCAAAAACAACCCCAGGAAATCACTGGATATCCACCTGATAAGTTATACAGCTTCATGTGCGCATACGTTGGTGAAGTAGTTTCATCAAGAAAATAGCTTTCTATTGAAGCAGCAGTGACATTGACCTTTTATTTTTGATTGTCTTAAAATACAAACAATGTATTTAGTACATTCATGGCATTCCTTGCACTGTTTTTGCACAACGTCACTATCACTTTATTGGAACTACAGTTACACATAGATAGACAGAGATAT
>JAUZNJ010039994.1:0-34670 GCA_034780135.1 Jordanella pulchra | reverse complement strand
CAGCTGTGCTGAAGCAGGGAAACCTCTAAAACCTGCAGGACTGCGGCCCTCCAGGACCGAGGTTGGACATGCCTGCTGTAGAGTCAACGACAAAATCCAAGCAAATATCTACTCCACATGCTCATCCAGAAGAAGTGTGTCCTGCCAAGTCAATGACTTAGATAGAAAACTGTTTTACTAATCTGATTGTATGATCTGCTTGAATCTGTCCATAAAGTGCTTTGAGATTACTTGTGTTGTGAACTGCCACTATATGAATAAACTGAACTGAAATCGAATTGAAATGAATAAAATGCCTTTAGATGAGAATTGGTGCTATATAAATAATTTGAATTAAACTGAAATGTGCTGGATGGTCCGAAATAGGGATGCTGGTCTCCTGGAAGAAAAACCTCTTCCAGGCATTCTGGACTTTAGCGTTAGTCCCAAAACACCTACGGAATTCTTCATGAACATGCCAAACAGAGTAGTTTGTGACATTTGCCTTTTTTATTTTTATCTTACAGTATAAGGATCTTAAGAAAACCAAAGATTAAAATCAATGATATGAGAATACTAACCACAGACAACATTGTATCCAAATTTTTGTGTAGATTGGTCTTTTTAATGCTATGAATTTAAACATTTGATCAACTGATGAATCACACAATTTAGCGAAAATGCAGCTTTCAAAATTTGCCTATTCGGTTGGTTTTGTCTGTTACTCATTTCTTCTTCGTATGTTTTAAAACTCTTATCTCCTTAATATTTTGACTGTTAGTGTGTTGCTTATGTAATGCACTCAAGTGTAGTTGTACATATTATCAATCAGTTCAGGGAAAGAATGAACATTGACCCATACCATCTGAACTGATTTGGTGATACCTAATGACCACCTACCAAATTTTGGTTTTAGCCAATCATGGTAACAAATGAAATAGCAGCAGACCCCATGAGAAACCACAACTTGCACTTTTTACACTCTTGCTGTTTCACTGTCAAAGATGAAATTGTGGAATTTGAGAAAGCAGACGTGATAGCAGTAGCTATCCGGACTTCTTGTACTGCAATACATATGCAACATAACTAGTTGACCCCTTTTGTGTTAGTTTCAAATGGTTAGTGCAGGAGTGGCAATGAAGATCGTAGGCAATATTATTGCTATGAGGGCCATCCCTAAGTATTTTAAAGCTTGGTGAGTTTAAGCCTCCGAGGAGAGTATTTCTGTGAATTTCAAGCTTCTTAACAACATAAGTTATATTTGGTAAAAAAAAAAAAAAAATCTCACTTATTCAAACTAGTTATCTTTTTGTCCATCCCTCAAGAACATAATGAGGTTTACTAGGAGAGTTTATGTGTTCGGCTCTGATTTGGGGCAGCAGAAGGAACTTCTAATCTGAATCACCAAATCTTCAAGCCAAACATAACTGACTGTATCATTTCTGTCACATAGCTTTACAGTATGTTTTAGCTCATAAATTGGTCAGGTCTGTTGATTTGGCCATTCTAAGGATTCAGTTGCATCCCTCAGTTCCCTATAGAGAATATGCTAACATAGAGAATAAGCTAACATTCCCAAACCATCCCACAACGCAAAACAAAATGGTCTTGCAAACAAAACAGTTCTTCAGTAATGTGTTTATGCGGAAGTATAAATTTGGGGGTTTTCTTATAAGCAGAGTCACTCATGGTTAGTCCCATTACCAGCTTCATTGCTCTGAACAGCTGTGCCATTCACAGTGACGCAGGATGGCAATAGCTAAACAAATTGAAAGAGGGTTTTTCTTGGAAATTACATTATTGTCTGAATGATGAAGAACAATATGACCTCCGCACACAACTCTAATTAGCATCCAGAGGCAGATGGTACAACTCTTTGTTTCACATATACAGTGGAGCTGAAAGTAAATATCAAAAATATCATACATTTATATTGAAATACATTTGGAAAATATTAAATAAGAGATTTCTTTTATAAAAGAGATGGACCAAAAACACTTACTAAATGTGTATTGCCCAAAATCGAAATTGTTAACCTGTAGTTAGAGGAAGAGATGACGGACTATGTTTTATTATATATTATTTTCAAAAACCTTTGTGCCATTTTCATAAGATTTAATAAGAGTGACCACAGTAAACAGTCAAGCATGATGGACAGTAGAGTGTGCCGACTTATTGTCATGCAGTTTGTTTTTAGTATTTGATGTTCGTCCATGTAAGCACTTTTAAACATTATAAGTTAGTATCATTCTAATTTAATTATAACTAAAAAAGAAGATCAACAGGGCATATTACTAGTAGTACATTGCTCCCAGTGTTTGATGGCGAAAGCCCTCAGATTTGTGAGAGTGATTGTGACAAAAGACGAAGACTGAAAGAGGCACATAGGGACAGAGGTAGCAAGAGTATACCCGTGACCCTTGGCTGAGCTCTCTCACAACTTGCACCAGCGGAAATGTGAAAGGGTGGGGGGGAGCTGTTTAAAAAAAACCAGTAACTCTGAAAAGAGGTAAAGAGAGAAAGGCAGTTGGAAACCACAGTTAGATAGCTGCAAAGAGTAGTGTTTGAAAAAACAAAATACAAAAATACAAAATAATGAAAATTCTATACTCTACAAACATAGAACGTTCCCAGCATATAGTGTAACATAAAGGTATATAATTAAAAGAAAAATACAAACAACAGTGCAAAGAAACATGGATGCACACCAAAACCATGACACAAAAGGTCAACTACTCCCATAGCTATGTCAATGTTTATTGGATGAAAATAATAATAATAATTAAAAAATTACAGATGATATTCAGTGTAATGTTTTTTTGTCATGGAACCTTTTTCACTTGTTGAGATTTTTTTTGATGATAATCCTGATGTTGGTCAAAACGGATTCATACAGTTCATATAACATACATATATTCATTTTATTGTTGTGCAAGTCTGAAAAAATTGCAATTGATTGTATGTATGCATTTTATTAACTGAGCAGAACAATGTCAAAAAAAAAATGTGAAAGAAACAAATTTTTTTCAAAATCACCTTGGTCACTTCTGTAATGCTCATATATATTAATTAAAGTAAACCTTTATGTGTTCCCAGAGAGTTAGAGGTTTCTAGTTTGATTTTTCTTTGTAGGGTAGAAAAAAAAAGCTATTTTAACAGGTTCATTTGTAAAAGATCAAAGACTCCCATGATTGAAAAGAAAGGAAGCGGGATAAAAGGGAAGAAAGCTTTGAAATAAGTGATCGATGAGATGGCTTTATTTCACTACAGAGACTTTGGGAGTCACAAGAGTTTGGTTTTGGCAGTCTCTCTGCTCTTTTAGTGGTTGAGGCAAAGCACGTGGTGCGCATAAGCTATACCCCCGCTGCTGCAAACAAAAACACCAAAACAATGCAACTTTGTGTCCGTCTGGCGCGACACCGCATTGGCTATTTTTTTCCTATTCGCCACATTTTACGCTTTTCTTAGGCCCTTTGGAAATTCTTCTCTTTTTGGTTGACTTGTTTTGTACTGGGTATCCAATCATTGTGAAGTAAAAGAATACAGAATTCTTTCTCCTTCTTGCTTTTGTCAGGATGTACGTGCTGTGAATTTTTTATGGCTTCTTATATCAGAGGTCATGTAAATTCAGTTTTTCAACCAAGAGTTTTAGTTTTTTTTCCTTCTGATTCTAAGAAATGAAGGACATTGTGACTTAATCAGGCAGCTGATCATGTGATCAACAATGCTAAAGTAGTTTTTTTGAGTGAAAGTTTAATTTGTGTATCTTTGCATGAAAAAAAAAAACAATCCGTCTCTCACATTCTTCCATAACCTATGATAAGATCAAAATGATAAGATAACAGGGTATTTATCTACACTTGTTACATTCTGAATATGTAAAGCGTTTCTTTTTGATTGGCCACTTGAACAAAATATTAAGCAGGTTTAAAGCATGCAATTTCATAATTATTCAAATAAATGCTGTTTGCAGTTACTTAGATTGAAGGGTACATCACACTTTTTTCAGGTTTTATTTTAAACAAACATAACACTTGACAAAAAAGTCAAAAAGATAGTTGAATAAATAGCTAAAGTAGAAGTCCAAGAGTCTACTGCAGTAAATGCATTAACAGGTTATATATAACCTACTAGAATGCAATTGTAGCTAATTTTATCAATACAGAATAAAACTTGATGCACGTAGAACTAAAAGAAAAGGTCCAAAAATTGTACCCTTCTGATTTGGTAAATAGAGTTGCTTATGAAGACGAAATCACTCTGATAAAGAAACGTTTTTTGTAAGGAATGACTACATTGTGTCTGTCAGTAAATGCAAAAGCTGGGGGTTTGTTTTTGTGAGAACAAATTAAGTTCAATTAGAAGTTTATAAAGGTCTCCTGTTTTATTTAGAGGATGTGTTTCCTCTTTTTACACAGGGTGACTCACCTAATTCTGCAGCCACCAGTCAGGATCATAAGGATTTTATTAGTCTAGAAAGGTTTCCGTCAAGCACAGAGTTCAGGTAAATGCAGCTGAATCATCAGTTACAAGCTATGAAGTGTAAATTATCAAGGTAGGGCACTTTATCCATGTTAAGAAAGTGATATAAGGCAGTTTAACAGAATATTGGAAAATAAATGTTGCCTTTGATTAATATGAGCCCTTTTATTCTTATGAGTGCCCATATCAAGCAAAAAGTCATAATAAGTCAGAATACTTATTTGCCTACTCCACCGGCAACTCAAAAGCTAAATCTCCTGCAATAAACCTGTAACTCAAAATGTCCCTGAACTCAAATACATACCAAAGCACAACTCACTCTGGAAATATTTTTGCTAGGTAATTACTGGAGCTTAACCACATGTCCAATACAAAGCCAACAAATTAAGCCCCGAGGCACTTTGGCTCAAACACTACATCCATGTTAAAATTCTAGTTTTATTACTACTTGTTTCATGCTTGGTCACATTTACAGACCAGTATGGTAAATAAAGAGGCACTGATTTCAGGAGGCATGACAGTTATGAACAAGTGTCATAAGAGAACATCACACCAAAAGACAAATACTTTATAAATATGATAGGAATTCCTGATGTCTGTACTGGTGTATCAGCCATTTTCAGTATACCAACATGCAGTATATGGAGATATCGTGTATTTCTTCCAAAACACCTAAGTCAAATGAGTGGCTTATTACCGGGCCTCTGCTGAGCTGAATAACAGTCCGAAGGATTTCAGCCACTAGATTCAGGTGTGTTTGAGAAGCAATGCATCCAAAGGTTGCAGGATAAGTAGCTCTACAGGACTGGACTTGGGCAACCCTGGACTATACCAAGCATCCCTTATAGCCTAGAGAACCTTGGGATTTCACACAACAAAAGGGTTTTAATAGAGAAGGGGGTTGTCTGGGTTTAGACCCAGGAACGTCTACAAAAAGATTTTGGAAAAGTAAAAGACTCAAGACAGATGGATGTAAATGTTACAATTTGTATTCAACAATTGATGCTTGAGGATAACAGATGTTTCTTGCTGTGAATTTATAACTTGCCAAAACTTGAATTTCAATTTCCAACTTCACCGGAACTACAATTTGATACAAAGAAATCACTTAATCTCCAGTTAACGTGTTAAGAACCCAAAGAAGTCATACCAAAAGTTTACTAAGCTAAGAAAAACAAATGCTAAGAAAAATCTCTTCAGCAAAAGTGTATGTTTGTTAACAATGTTGAACCTTGTGTATTTATCTATGTTTATACTGTTCATAACAACCCATAACATTATTCCTTCCAACTTTCTTTTTTTATGATGTTTTTATTTGGAAAAGGCTGGTTGCCTTTACAGTCACGTATCAATGAAGTACACTGTACCTTTACCCTTGTACAAGTACCCTTTTTAGTTTTGTTTTTGGAAACACTCACAAAACAACAAAAAACTAAGATACAATCAAAGAACAAAACCTTAGACATGGACTAAATACATATGGTAATGTAAATCAATCTTATAAGAAAATTAAAATAACAAACAGGAACGGAGCAGGCTTTACGGAATCAAACAAAGTTCACTTGTGAGGTGGAAAATGAATAAAACCAATTTATTTGTAAAATCTGACTTTTTGAATTCCAAAAGAAGATGTAAGATTTTCCATCTGAAAATGTTCCAAAATGTCTTGGATCAAGTCTTCAAGCTGTGGGGGGATTGGGATCAACCACCTTCTCATAATTCCTTTCTTACTAGCTGCTAAGGGAGGACTGAGGCAGTTTGATATCTCATCTTTTTTCCTCACTCCCATCCCAGACCTATGTATCCATTTGGAAAGTTGCATGTCATTGAGCTCTAAACACTATTTAATGCCTTACCGATATCAGCCCACTAACTGTGTAACTCTGGGTATTCCAAGAGAATGTGATAGTGATTTTCTTGTATCCAGAATACCATCTTTATCTTGCTATATTTACCTTCACAGGGAGTCCTAAAATATTTAATATTTTCCAACATTGCTCTCTCCACTCCAAGGAGTTGGTGGAGGACCATTGAAAGCAACAAATATTCTCCCAATCCCTTTCAGATATATTTATCCCAGCTTGCCGCTTACTATTTTCCTTTTATGTGGAAGCTTTTGTTTGTGGGACAGAAGCAGCAGTTCATTATACATTCAGGAAATAGCCTTGTTTTGAGATTGTACCTCAATATGTTGTGTAGATATCACACATTAAAATACATTTTAATTACAGAAATGCTTTACTTAAGATTGCATATTCACATGAGTAGGACAGCCACTTACCTTATTCATTTATTGAACTCCTGTAACACTATGTGATGTCTTTTTCCATCATCATAAGATGATTCAGGGGTCTGCTCAAAGATATTTCTTCCAGGTCATTAGTGCAAGCAGATTATTATGACCTACAGTTATATTTCATTTTGACTGTGCCCTCGTCGCCAAAGCAATTAGAGTGCATGACTGAAGCAAGGGACAAAGTGAAGTGACGTAAATAGTGTTCTACAATGTACACCTGGGTCTGGGTGGAGAGACATGGCGGTCCTTTCCCATTTTGGAATAATTGTCATTTCAAAACAACTGTTAGTGTGTCTTTTCACCGTGACCATCACATAGACATAACCTTGAATGTATTAATGTAACAATCACATGGGAATATTTGTACTCCATTAACATGTAGCTTAGTTATACAGTCGAAGATTTTAGCTCTTGATGTCAAAGAAAAATTCTGCTGTATACTGGTGGCTGGATTGGCTTCTTTTCCTTTTAGGTAAATCTTACTTAAAGTTCCAGTCAATCAAATTTTCTGCCTCACCCAAAATTTGAAATCCTATCTCCCAGCAATTAGTAAAATAATTAGCTAATATGGATATATTCTTCATAACATGTGTTATGAAATATTGAAAATGTTCTTGCTTGCAGACATTGTTTTTAAAACTTGTATGCTTTAACTTTTAATTCCTGTTTTATTTTCTAGTGACGTGTTTTGAATTCTCTTGTCAGTTTTGCTTTCAGTGCCCCACCTTCATTTAATTACTTTGTCAGCCTTCGCCTGCGGTGTACACCCCTTTTTTCTTGTTCTTTGCCTTGTTGTATATTTTATGAGAAACCCTCACACAATTTGTTATCCAATGTACCAATTTATTATGTCATGGTTGAGGTTTTTCCAAATGTTTACACATTATGTCATTATGCTATGTGTACAAAATGTTCTTACATTATCAAAATGCAGCTTTTGTCATTTTTGTAATTCAGCACCTGATGCTTGATCCATTACTTGAGTACAATGTGTTTTTTTCTGCTCAAAATTATTATCTTTTAATGATGTGATTTACATTTTTTAAATGTTCTATATTCTGTTAAAATTATGTATATATGTATATATTTTCCTATTTGTAATACATCATTTTATCCAATTAAGTCAGACTTATTAGTTCTATTCAATATTTCAGTACGTATGTAGTCTTTCAAACTATTTAGTTTTTAACTTTAAACTTAGTAATATATTTGGATGACTAGGTTTTATATGTAACTAAAAGTACGACAAAAGGGTACTACTCTCACTTAAGTGCAAATTTTGAGTAATCTACTCAACTCTGGCAACATGACATCTGTCTGCTGATAATAACTAAAAGAACCTAATGTCCTAACATCCAAACTAAAGAACCATGCTCCTGAGTCTATTACAACATGACGTTTTAAAATACTCTTTTTAATCTTTTTAAAAGACATAAAAGGTAATATGAGCTGACCCACAATATACTATTATACAACTGAAATGTAAATTTGTTTGACCATAAAATAGTAACCTTTAATTAAAGCTACACAATGTATCATATTCATATCTTACAATTGTAGTATAAAGCTGAACCTGTTGGGAAGAAAACAGTACTTTTATTTCTCACTTTCTTCATAAATTATGCTTTGAAGAAATTTTGCAAAAATCCAAAGGTTAAATGTCTCAACATTTTTTTCTTAAAGGGATAGTTCGGGCTTTTGAACATAAAGTTTTTTCAAACGTTCACCGTCTGTTGCTGAGATGTAACAGTTTCCCTGCCGCCACTTAGCCTCCTGCTCTGAGAAACGTCCAGAAGTGCTTCTCACTTTCACTCTTTTCTCTGTAGTAAATCCTTCCTTCAGCTATTGATGAGCTGTTTAATTTATTTCTGTTCTCAGGAACAGTCTTCCTCACTACTTACAGAGGAGGACGAGTAGCAGCCAAAATATAGTCTAATTGATTTCAAGGTCTGAAAAAGCTCCCAGATGTTTTAAAATTGTTGAAATAGTTTAACAAAACACATGCATAGGTTTTTTAGCTTAAAAAACCTTAATTATTTGTGTCCCCATACCATATAGAAACTACTTGTTTGTTTGTTACTGTCCATTTCTTAGAACAGGACGCTCAGTGACCGTGGTGACACTGTTGCATCTCAATTACAGACTGTGAAAATCTCACACAACATGTCTAAAGACCTGAACTATCCCTTTAAATACTTGTAACTTTGTTAAAGAAACCTATAGCAGTTTTCTACAAAAATGTGTTTCTAAAAGCACAGAGCAGTGCAACATTTCTTTACGTCATTTAGGGCATCCATTAATAGATGTTTTTAACAGATATAATAGAAGCTTGCCTCTGGAATGTTTTGTGTAGCACCAAACAAGTAACCCTACTGGAGTTACTGTAGAGTATGTGTTTCCAATGCTTGAGTGGAAAAAGAGCCCTTTATTCAGAAAAAAAAAGACCACACAAGAGTCAAATTTGGCCTTAAACTTTCCCACTAAAAGTTTATTGAGTTATTTTTGTTGCAACATTTTAATCCAGCTCAGTATGAAAAAAGCAAGTATCCAGAATAGCAACTTCTCACAGTAAAACCAGATCCCCTGAAGCGATGAGGTGCTGGGTGGGTAAAAGCTAGCAGGGAATCCTCAAGATGTTATAAATTGTGAGAAGGGGTTTCCCATTGTTCAGGAAGTACAGGAGCCAACACATGGCAGGCTTTGCATTTTTTTCTTCAAGAAACTACTTGTCTTGACGCCTTCTTCCCTTTGCTGGCTTTTAATGGGCTTCCCAGAAAATTTTGTCTCCTCTTTTCATGTTAGATCAGTGGTTGTTCATTTAAACTACCATCTGGGACTTGAGTAGAGGTTAAAGAGTGGATGGAACGTGTTATAAATTTTTTGCAAGAGACACAGAGACTCTCTGCAGAGGGATGGAATGGACATTATTTTATAAAGGAATGGATGTTTTATAAAGAATAAACTTCCCAGTGTTGGAAAACACGTTGGAATGACTCATTTTGGGATGATAACAATATTGAAACACCATTACAATTGAAAAGAAAGGCTTATGACATGTAAAATTGACACTAACCATCTGAAGGACCCAGAAATGAGAAATGGTTCTAAGAGCCATGCTTAGACTTTTAAAAGCAGATATTCTTTGTCATATTTTGTATTAAGACTTACTCCTCATGTATGTTGCTAGGAAAAAAATACAATTATTCAAAGGATAATAGGGCAATATACAAGGATCTATGGAAGGGAGAGAATGTAAAAGTTCAAACACAAGATTGTAAGTGTAAGTGCCATAGCCACGATCCCATTCGTATGAAATTTTAGCTTTATATGGATGTAAAAATGTGCATATACCGAACCAACAGACAGTTTCCCACAACTCTTTGTATTGTTGATGCCTGTAATTGTTCACTTTCCCAGGGCAGTAATGGAAAAGCCTTTGTTCTTTGGCAGAACAAGGTGGAAAGCTGGACAGATGCTGACTTCATGAGCAGAGAGGCCTCAGGTTAATGAAAGGAAGGCATGAAGTTGTATGGGGTGGCAAAATATCACAGAATGGAAAAGGGGCGTTAAATAATCCCCTTATTATTGTTTTGTGGTGAAATAAAAAACACTATAGTACATCAAGATTACATTTTACCTCTGCCAAGGAGGTTATGTTTTTAGTCGTTAGTGTGTGTTTGTTATTCTGTCCGTCTGTGTACAGGATAACTTGAAAAGTTATAAACGGATTTAAATGAAATTTTTGCCAAAGGTGCACCTCAGTGCAAGAAACAAGCCATTAAATTTTGGTGATGATCCATATCATAAATTGGATTCAGGTATTTTTTAAAGGATTCTCTAACATTGTTAGAAAGGGATACGTCGTGGAACAAGTAGTTCCCCACTAAACCAGCCGGTGGCAGTAGTGAGTATTTACAGCCTCAGTATGGGATCTGCTCGATTCCTGTTGTTGCAAGCCACAGAGCAGCTTTGATTCATTTACTTTGAGTTGGTAAAAATTGTTTTAGCCTTGCCCCCCGACTCACTGTTTATAATCACACTTAAAACACATCAAAATTTTACAAACAGATGCACAACGGTCAAACTTTATATCTTTGACATTGATCAGACCTATAAGCAGAAATAGAGCATAACCAGTGAGAATGCAGTAAGTTGTTTATGAATGAACCACTAGCTCATGCTAAATAAGAAATCATATTCATGCCATACAGCAATTCAATACACAAAAATGTGTTCATGGACACATTTTTTATCACTGCCAAAGACAATACATTTATCTTTTCCAGCAGCCATTGTGCATTGCATAGAGTGCTAAAGCCAGCTGATCAAACTTACTCCTCTTGTAATAATAAAGAAGGGTGGAGCTTTGCTTGGGTTGCTAGGAAAGAGGCTGGGCTCCTTTGGTTGCTAAGTGAGAGGGAGTGCCTGCTGACTGTGATGTTCTAATAGGAAGGTTATTAGCTAGTTTTCCAGACACAAACAAAACATTTAGTTAGTGCCAAAGAATGTCCTATGGGTTATTGTTTTAGCTCCGTTAGGACTATTTTTGAAAGCAACAGACACTCAAATAGAAACATAAAAAAGTTTAAAAAAAATAAATGTTGCATAAATGATATTTAAAACCTTTACATGATATTGTTTTATTAAGCAAGCTTGTTCAAACATGTTTAAACGTTTTCAAGACCTTGCTGGTATTTTAGTTAGTCTTCATAATCTGCTTACAAATGCTATGAAACATAGCTGTAGGTCTTCTCAGAACAACTATATTTAAACAGTGATCCATCATGGTGTCCAACAGCAGACCTCTTGAAAATATTTGTGTTTTAATTTCATTCAAGGCTTAAAAAGTTAAGCTTTTTTATGTGCTTGTCCTGTTTGGCCAATATAGCTCTGGGAATTGATGTCCTAGGGCTAGATAATAGCCACACAGATTTGTTTTCACAAGTAGACCATTATGGTTGTTGCCATAATGTTTGGCTTGGTAATTATGTAAGAAGTTGTACTAGAAATGGTTTAGGGAATTAAATCATATGCAGTGGATACAGAGACGGAAATGGTGGTGAGAAAGGGAGACAGGACTGAAATTGGGGGGAAGAGATAAAGAGAGAGAAAAATATAAAAATGAGAAAGAAAAAAATACAATGAAACAAACACCACAGCACAGTAGTTCCTAGAGGCCTGCTTCAGCACCTGTATGAAACAAGAGGTAAAGAAAAGAGTGAGCAAAACATAGTAAACAAAAAAAAAACTGTTTGATTACCAGGGAATATTATTATAACACTTCTCACTCAAGCAATTCGCAATGCTTTTTCACATGAAATCCCCTAAAGTACAGCAACATTTTTCATTATAACGTGAGAAAATATAAAAAGTTAAAGAGGTATAGATCATTTTCCAGGTCACAGAATAGAAACAAGTAGGATTATTAATGTCAAAGATAGAAGAATTATTTTAAAGCCAATATTTCTTTTATTTAAATACATCTATGGCTTTTACTCATTGTTCATTGTATTTTCAGCAACATGTGTTTGGCTTTAATTATGGGTGAAATATTTGTTTTATTTCCTATTGGTCACTCCAATAACTTCTGGCCAGAGGGAACCCTTTGCGCCTTTGATTATGTCATTGCTTGGACTCACCATTGGTATGACCTTAAAGTGACTTTATCTCTTGCTGTGCTTGCTGTGCTTATACAAGTCACAACATCCTTATATGCAGTGTGACTCGGTTGTTACTGTGGATGTAAAGCACTGTTATCTAAAGGTCAGAGAATCCTACTTCCCTCCTAACACTCCACACCCAGTAGCACTCAAAGAATTACGCTGGGAACCACTTGTTAAGCTGATATGTCAGTCACACTTCTATTAACTGTCGATGGGAACTTGGGTGCAATGCTTTTCTACAGATATAATAAAAGAAAATGAATGTGTTTCATCTGAACCGTTAATGTATTGTATCTGCATTTTACATTAAAGACCCTCACAAATGAATGAATAATTGGGAAGTTCAGTAACTTCATTTTAACAAACAGAAATTTTATGTGTAAAGATTAAGCAAACCACACAAAATACTTTGGAAACATTTTACCTTTTATGCAACCATCGCTCTAAGATTTTGTATTTTTTTCCACAAGCTTTACACTTCTGGAAAGTTTTTCGCTTTGTTTTGTAGAGCTCAGTCAGAGTGGATGGACATTAGTCAACAAAATAATGTATTGGATCTAGATCTTTGACTGGGCAATTCTAACACATGACAATATCTTATTGTAATAGGTAGCTTGTACTCTGACTGTATGTTGGTGTCCTGCTTGACATCTAAGTTCCACCCCAGTCTCAAACCTTTTGCAGCCTAAACCAAATGTATTTCCCTTATATTGCCCTATATTTATCTCCATCATCTGTCCATCAGGTCTGACCAAAGTGTTCTATTGCTACTAAAAATTCATTCACACAGAATGATTCTGGCACCACCATGTGTTACCTTTTCAGTACAGTGTACGTACAGGACATGCATGCTTGGTGTGAGGGATTGCTATCGAGTCAGTGAGTCAATGCAATCAGCTGGTTTTCCTTTGAAAGAAAACTTTGAACCAATGTGACTTTGATTTTGATTGAATTGTCTCTGAAAAAATACCTTGAGATGACATGTGTTCTGAATTGGCACCATATAAATAAAAATGACTTGAATTGAATTGAATTGTGAAGCGTTCTCCATTTATTGCATGTTGGCTAAAACATTTGCAGTCTTTGTTTTTATTATCTTTATTTACAAATGTAAGGCTTACAGGATAGAGGGGCTGAACAAAAACACATGCTACACAAAGTTTAAATTTGTTTTAATTAACCAAAATGGAAAAGGAAGTTAAAGATGGTGTGATGCTTTTGCAAAGCACTGTGGAAACCGATGTAACCACATTGGCCACCACCTGAATCAAGGGTAGAACTTTTATCAAATCAAGTAATGTAGGTTTTGAGCTTGTCCTGTGGGCCAAAAGAAGAAGATTCCTTTAACGAACTGCTTTGAAATCCACTTCAATCTATCAAACTGGCAGTCCAAAGGATACACGGTGGCTCCTCCTAATTTACAAAATTCCTTTTAAAGTATGAGTTGGCAGCCTGACCCCTGAAGATCAAAGTATTGTGATTGTCAAAATAGTGACATCATTGATTTGAAATTGTTTAATCGGATTTTGGGAGGACCTTGAATTTGGAGCCTAATTTAATCTCCAATTACCGTTTCATTACCATGACATATTCGAAGCTGTGACATCTGAGAAAATGAATGGATAAGTTCCGCTCTGGGGTCAACTTCCACTCAAAGTAAAATTCTCTTATCACTGTTGTCATACTTCATTATGTCATTCAGAGTGGCATACAGGGCAAGCCTCAGTTAGGAATAGAACAGAGCTTGTAGGTGTGTCTGCAGGACCTCAGGGTAAAGACCGAGAGGGTGGGTTTGAAAGAATAATAAGAGAAATTTATATGAGAAACTGTGGAGAAGATGGTGATTTTCCACATTTTTGTGCAAACCAGTGTCATTACTAGGCCTATTTTAGGGGGTGCTGAAGCCTTCCTAAAATGTTCTCCAGCCCATTCCACAATTAATTTGTTGATTTTAATCTAATCTAAATTATTGTGTAAATGTTTTTTTTATAAACAACTGCTAAAATATCCAACATAATGTGGTTATAATATGAGTTTAAATAAATAATCAAATAAACTGTCATTATTAACTTAGCTATGATTAGATTAGATGAGTTTTATTGATCTCACAGCGGAGAAATTCACACGTCACATACTGGCAAAGTAGATAAGAAGGTGCAAACAAGGAGGAAAAGGTGCATTAAGAATAGGCAAGAAAAAAAAAAATCATAAAAGATCATAAAACTGTCATTCTCCCTTTACTTTATACTGTAAGGTAGAGAGCCCCACCAGTGAATTCATTCCACGAGATCATCAAGAGTTCATGCACAATGTGAAATGCAGTCCACGTTTTCTTTGCCACCTTGACTGAAGCATGCCAGCCCAGCCAACTGCAGCAGGCCAGCAGCAAGAATCATCTATGAGAAAGTCTTGATTCAGTGTGGTTATAAAAAAATCTTTAAAGACAGTAAGAACTGATCATCCCCAGTATTGGACAAGTTACTTTACAAAAAAGCTTCTAGTTATAGTTACTAGTTACTTCTTCAAAAAAATTAATGAGTTAGCAACTCAGGTACTGCTCCGTGAAAGTAACCAGTTTCTAGCCAAAGTAAATTTGCAGTTACTTTTTATCACCTAAAGTGTCAAGGAACTTGGAAACCTTTGTGTTATTGAAATTTTAAATAAAACTAAAGGTTCAGTTATGGAATATAATTTGTTTGTTATCAATAAATAAAATAAATAGTTAATTTTAAGGTCTATACACATGAAAAACATAAAAAATAATCTGAACTATTTTGATGTGTGCGGTTTGACAAGTGAGTTGCAATATGATTATGTAGATGCGATAACGTTTCTTGTTTATAATAACAGTAAAATAAGAAGTTTTAGAAATTTATATGCATTGTATATGCCTGTATTAAATTAAATTGGCTATAAATACAGTAGGTATGAAACTGAAAAATAATGCTTTTCAAGCAGTCTAACAAAAATAGAAAATACTCTTCTCTAATCCCAAGCAGGACCGTCTGATCCCAGGTCTTTGTGCAAGAAAACGTAGACCATGCAAATAAAATCATTATAGCCCTGAGAAAGTAATGAACGTGTGTTAATTAAAGCCAGAAGCTGTCAGTCGGAGTTAAGATGATGCACAGAGCTTTTTTAAAATCTAGCTTCTAACAGACATTTAAAAAGTCTTTGATCCAACACATAATGAGCCAATCACAGAAACAATTAGTCTTCAGGGCACGCTTTAATGTAGGAACGCTGTCACTGAATCAGTAGGTGCATTCCATCAGCTATCTCTAATGCACATAATGCATCAGAAACTCTGCATGGAAATGTAAAAATTCTAAGAAACTCCAATAATTTTGCAAAAAACTATATGCGCTCGTTTGAGGCAGTTTTTGGCTTTTGCAAAAAAACAGTTTGATGTGCAAAACAGGAGATGAATACACTTTTTTTATCCAGCTCTAAAGTAGTAAACATTTACTTTATAAAGTAATTTAGTGTATAAACTAACTGAGGTTGAAACTAAAAGGGAAGGTAGAACAAATGTTCTAAAATTAATATGTACATTTCACCCTAGGGATGGTAAATGGATTGAACCTTTACTGATTTCTGAGGTACACTGACATTCACACATTCCTATATGCAATGGAGTTTAATGTTTTGCCTGGTAACATTTTAGCATGTCATGGAGAGAAGGTGGAGTTACACTCACAAACTTTTCAGTTTCCCCACAAGCTTATCTGCCCAAGGTTCAACAAATCAAGTGCTCATAAGTCCTAAAATGCTGTGACTCATGTGTTCAATGCTGTGGGGCTCAAAATCTTACATCTATGATTAATTCTTGAGTGAAATGTTTGATAATGGTGTCTAGCATGATCATAAAAGTCCTTTATGAGGAAACCTTTTTGTAGGAAAAGGCTGTGAATTTCTCCAGTAAACTTCATGATGTTAACTCATTTATTGCCAACGTCACTGTGAGAATTCTGATGGCTTCTGATTACATTTTCAGTGTGTGGAGTTTTTTTTCGCAATGTGTTTTTTAAGAAATGCAGTCCAGGAACCAATTTTTGACAGTATGACAGCATCAGCAACATGCAGTTAATGGTCTAATGGAGAGACTGAAAATGTTTACCCTGATTTAATAAACTAATAAACTCTATTTGTTTTTAGTTAAGTATAAAACTAATGGTCAGTTTTACACTACATTTTATGTACTAGGTTTATTAACCAAATCTAATTCAGTTTTCCTGATATTTAATTCATCTTTAATTGTTTTAAATTTGGTCTTCTAAATATAAGCTTCTTTAGTTTGAAATGGTCTCATTATCTAAGGCTGTTCTGCTCATTCTAGTTCCTTAGTTTTCTTTAATATTAGTTCACTCCAGGTTCAGGGTTTTAAATAATTACATCTTAAAGTATTCATGAGCTAATTAGAAAGTCAAATTAAGATAGAACTGTCTTACTTGAATGGATTTATGGTGATTTGCATCTTGGTATTTGCATTATGATCCAAGTTGAAGAACACTACTTCCTGTAATGACCATTCAACCTAAATCCAATGCAAATGACACAGAATTCTGAAATACAATGACAAAAAAAATCTATTTTGATAATTGGACTGCTGAGTGAAATTTGGTAAAGACTAGACAAAGTGTTCGAATCATTTTTTTGGACCCGATCTGTAGTGGGCTTGTTTCTGTAGGGTTTATATTTATTTATTTTTGGTCAGATAGTTGATTTGTTGTTCTGAATGAATGCTTAAATCCAAAAATAGTTGGACTGCCATATTATTTCACAACCCGGTGATGGCCTAACTGACAACTAAATCCCATCATTATGGGATGGTGACCTTCCACCAGATTCACCACAGTTACAATATACCTCAGGACCTTATTTTAGTACATTCAGTTTGAGAAGTTTTAAAGGAAAAAATTAGCATCACTTACTGACAATCCCCATCCTGTGTTACACAAATACGCCAACCCCAGAAAACGCTCCTATTTTCTTATCATGACAGTTCAATAACATTCCCAATTAGCAGGCAGTCAACAGACTATAACTGTTAGTTGTCCAACATTAACTGGCAAAGAAATATACAGAAATATTAATTCAATGTCATGTGATACTAAAACTGGACGAATTCAGTTTAAGGTTATTCACAGAATCCTAATTACTACTTACAAAAACAGTGTTTTTTTTTGTAGTAGCGTTTTTTTTCTTCTCTGATATCAATAGTTGCTCGCTTCGATCCTCCCATTTAGATGCTCATTTTCAATGCATTCTGACTCTGCAACCCGGTGCCGCAGTTTAGGTCAGGGGTCATTGGGGAGTTGCCCAGGATCCTTGGCGTCAGTATCCCTCAATCCCCCATTGTCATACTACTTGTAGACTCATCATCACTGACCACACCTAGATAGCTCCAAACTTTTATCTTAGTTTCTGTGACCATTGCAAAAAAAAAAGGACTGAACTGAATTGGAAAGACAGCATAAAATTATGAATAAACCAACAGATTAATTTGTTAATAGATTGTGCAAATTAAAACAAAAATTAAACGCATCACTCAAGAATACAGAAAGTCAATTTTGAAAAACCTGTTTTTTCTTTGCCACATCAAGAGTTGATCTCTTTTAACAATAACCATAGATAAACATCATATGTAAGAAAATATTAAAAACCCCATAGTAATATGTTTGATTCCTAATTCAAATAAATAGTATATAGATTGTCTGTCCTGTTTGTAAGCTAGACCCCCTCCCAGTGTTATTATATTTTGATTTCACCCTGCTTTTGGGTTACTGTTATACCTGTTTTTGTTTGGGTTTACAATAAAAAAGAGCTAAAATACTGGAAGTAAAAACGTTTTCTTTATTTAATGTCTTAAGGCTCTCTTTTGATATAAATATTACTATTGTAATTGAGTAAAATTTATCGTGGTGGCACCCCCTGGTGGTTGTGAAGGGACGAACACAGCATCATGACAAAAGATTACAAAGAAAATTCTTCAGTACATATGCACGTTTGATATGACAAAAGACATTATAAAAAGATAAGCCAAAACTCCTTTTTCTAGACAAGATCAGAGGGAACGATAGTAGATTAATTAACTACACCAATAATAAATAACTATATAACTAAATAAATAAATTTTCACCATGTCTTATAAAAGCTTAACATAAAAAAATACCTAAACACAGAAGCAAAACTCATGTCTTGAATGCATACTTAAATTTATAGAATCCAAAGAACAGTGGCCTGCTCTTAAGGTTTGTATCAACAGACCAGTGATTCTACAGCTTATTATATCAAATAAAAACTCTAAAGAATCTACCATTCCTAACAGTAGAAGCTCACACTTTCCAGCTTGGCACTCTTCTGACGCGACACATTCCACATTTGGTCAAATTTACCTTTCTACATGGTTCTGTTCTAAATAATCTCTCTGACGATCAAACATTAAAAAATATAGCCAGATAAATAGTACAGATGCTGTCGATTTACATAATTAAAGATGAGGTAATTAAGATTTTACTGAAGAGAAACATATTAGTGTTTTATGATCATAACTAGAAATGGTCAATGTCACTGAAACAAGTGCAATGAGTTACAGCTATCTTAAATTTAATATCTCACTTAATTCTCTACCTTTAATAATATCTAGAGCTCTATTTTCACTATTCTTCTTCAGTCCCCCTGGATGCAGAAATCTGTTGTGAACTTATTCTATATCTTCAACTTTAGTAATGGGTAGAGTTAGTCTTAAAGCACAACCTAAGTAGGAATTTTCTTAATCTTTATTATCTCAGTCTCTTTTACTTTTCTTTCCTTTTCTCAATGTTGCTGTGAGATGCCATTCCCATGCGGTGCAGGCGCGGTTAAACCCGAGTCCAGGAGGGAATTACTGGGAAAACATCTCTGGTTACCACCGTCTCTGTGGTCATGCTCTTTCCCGATTTTTTTCTACAACTGGCTCGTTTGAAGTGATGAATAAAAACTGACGGTACTTTCTTGTAAGTAAGAGGTATTCAGTAATAATTAGGAATCTTTCACAAGTACTTTAGGCAAGTGCCTTATTCTTATTACCCTTTATTTTAGGGATTTAGAGTGTTCCTCTTCTTATACTACTTGGGTTTATAATAGAAATATCCTATTTCCAAATGAATTTTGTTAAACTGAAGCCTTTTTAAAGCTTCTAGGGACACTGTCAACACAACAAGAATAACTGGTAATGAAGTGGAGATTTCAACACTAATCCAAGGTGTCAAAAAACAAGGTTGTTACAGTGACTTTATGATTGTCAAGTTTCCACTTTAAGACTATGAAACAGAATAAGCTAGAGTGAAGCTAAAGTAAGCTATGTAGTTTGCCAATAGGTAGTGGTTGGTTATTTGAGGTCCGATTCAAGAGAATAAGTAGGGGGGGAGGGGAAAAACGACTCTGGAAGACAGAAGAAATTATAAGGAAAAACATTTTGTGTGGTGCAATTAAAGCCAATGGAAACAGTAAATTGTAAATGACCTGTACTTATATAGCGCTTTTTCAAGTCAGGAGACTTGACCAAAGCATTTTATACTACATTCAGTTATTTAAGCACACACTAATGGTGGCAAGCTACACTGTAGCCACAGCTGCCCTGGGGCTCACTGACAAAAGCGATACTCTTTCAATACTGCATCCTATAAAAGTCATACACTAAAAGTCTTATTTTTGTGATTATTTGAAGTACAACTAGTCATCTTGCTTTTTCTTTTTTAGACCCATCATGAGAAGGAAGTGTTTTAGAATGAGAAAATATATTTTCTATCATGCCTTTACACCAAAACAAACCAAACATGATTATATAAATCACCCCGATTAAAACTCGAAACAAATTATCTCATCTTTAAAGCTCCAACTTTTGTGTGTTTTAGTTTTTTTTAATGAAATAAACAGATTATAGTTCTTACCAGCCGGAACATCCAGAATGACTTCTACAAGACGTAAGCCAGTCTGGCTGTCATAGCTACACCAAATGGAGTCTTTTGAGGCTCTGACAAGTGTCTGACATGTTGTGTCTTCCTGTGTCTTTGTTAGCTTTTAACTAAACACCATAGATAAAAACACTGAAAAACCCTACAATATATTTTGTATTTATTTTGGTAAACATTGATTCACTATTTAAACTGATTTGTTTTGAGATCATTCCAGATAACTTGCAGATAGTCATGCATTTTTTTGCTTAAAAGGAAAATGTTTTGTGTTGTTTGAACTACATTTAAATGATGGATCCCTAAATAATTGACACTAAATTTTAGAATTAGCTTTGAGTGTTTGTAGCATTCTAAAAATTAGCCAATGAGTCATGTCTCTGTGAATATTAATTTTCAAGTCCTTATTTATAGGGACATCCTGCTAAGGATGAACACAAAAGCAGCTCTCTTTCTGAAACACATAAATATTCCAACAGAGCTGTTCCCTGGGAAAATGCAAAGAAAAAAAAGGTGATTAGCTCAGAATTGGCTTAATAATAACCAGAAAATTAAGCTCTCTTGATGTGCAGAATAGAAAGCTGGGCTCGTCAAATGCATAAATGATTGGTTTCATAAAATCTGACTTTAAGAAACAGCCCACACTAAAAAACACCCAACACTAGATTTATTTCCATCCAGCTGCCTAATAACCCTAACTCTATACACGCCTGACCACTTAGACAATTACAGAGCCTGTTTGTTTTGCCTTGGGAACTTATGTCAGTTTATGAGCCAGATACTACTCTTAGAAATAATTAATCTAGTGCCATCATGAGACAGTAGAAAAGAAAAGAAATCACCATAAAATGCTGTGGTATGGAGCAGAGGTACTGCAATGGCTCTATATGTTGAAACTAAACTGTTTGCATAATTCTTTAGTGCTGATTTCTTTTCTCTTTTTAATATTGTCACTGATAAAATGAAATTGAAAAAAAACTTTAAAAAAGAAAAAAAAGGAAAATAAAAAGACTACTATATGGTTTCTGCAAGATGAGCTACTGTAAATTAGCTTATTTTATTACTGCAGAATTGTTTTCTTCATTAATAAAAAACAACATGAGGAAAAACAAAATTTTGCTGGAGGGTGGCATGGAGAGGAAGTGTGAGAAGGTACACAATAGAGGACTCAGGCAGGATTCCTCGGCCAAGAAGCCAAGGTGCATGATCACTCATAGTGACAAGACTCCACACTGTTACAAACGTATTTGTTCATCTTTTGAAAGAGAATAAGGTGCTAAAATAAAAATTATATAAAGCCAGTAGTGTGAAAGAATGGGTCAAAATCACATTAGTACTGCATGTGAATGATCTATCCGTACAAGAGACAGGTCAAGGGTCTCACTACCAAGAGAAGTGTAGAAGAGTAAATCCTTCTCTAGATGATGACTTTTAAGTTCTGCAAAAAGTATTTCAAAGAAGAGGAGTGTAAAAGACACGTAAAACAAGGAAATATCAGTTAAAGAGATGTTTAGTATACATACCTTGACATATACTTTGTGTCATTCCTCTATTTTAACCTAACTTGAATAACTTGGGATGTGTCTCATTTCTGGTGTCATTTTATATTCCATTTTATATTCAATTACATAAACTGGGAAATAATCTGTATGTATTGAACATCTATTGACTGTTACAATGAAGTTGCCTGCTAAACAATCTGTTCAGCCTGTTCATAAGACCAGACCATCAAGACTTTGTTCTGACCTCTGAGAATCATAGCTATATTCTGACAATGGTTTGAGATGTATTTTTGGCTCCAGTAAGAATCAAGTTAAATCAGTAAGAGTCTGCTTAATGAAAAACTGAAAAAATGTTGCTAATTAGAATTCTAAAACATTAAAAAGGCTTTAATTCTAATTAACAAACAATATAGAAATCGTTAAAAGTTTGGGGAAAATGTATTAATTTTAACTACTGTAAATTGTCAGGCTGAATAGAGTACTTTAGTTTCTCACTGTAGATTTAGCAAGCTTTTCAGATTGACTGGCATGGTTGTGAACGCATACCTATAGGATGATTTTGTGACTAAGTTGAGGTTTTTTATCATTTTCTCCTGCAAATTAATTTCTTGCACAAGTTTTTTTTTTTCTTTTCTCAAATTTTAACTAATGTTTAACCTGTCAGTTACAAACAGACACAACAACTACTGCATGAAGCTGCAGATGATTTAAAAAGTGAGTGATTAAGATCAGGAAGCATGTTAGATCACAGCTACTGTGTTCTTAAAAAGTAGAATTATGTTGTACTTTTAAATTTTATTAGGTTTTATTCTTTTACATCATTGAAAGCTTAGCTAGAAAAAGATTTTGCAAATTAGCTAACGGTATAAAACGTTAAAGTCTTCTGTATGTGTTAATACTAAACACTCAGAAATAAATACATCAAAGAAGATCAAGCGCTATTAATATATTTGCAAAAAAAGGGGACTGTTTCAGGCCACTCACATGGTAACACCCAGAAAACGTATGTGAAATCATTTGGAGGAAAACAAAAAAACAGCTATGACGTCTGTTCCAGGGTATTTTTTTTTTGTCTCTTATGATGAATAATGATGAAAAATAACCCTTTCCATCAGCGCCAGGCCATCATGTGCCCCCCAGGTCCTGTTTGATGTCTCTTTCAAACAAAAAGACAGAAACCCCCCACAGAATGCAGAACAAAGGCATGGAACACTTTTCCATATAAATGTGGAGTGGAAAGAACTCTAAAACCAGAATACGACTGAGCAGATGTGCCCGACACGGAGATGACACCATGTTGTTGGCTTTTCAAAAAGCCACATGTGTCTGATGTTGGGGACAAGTAAAATATTCATCCTCATCCGAGCAGCACAGAGGAAAAGATCTGTGGTGCTGAAGCTGTTGCTTCTGTTGTCATTTGCTTTTTTTGGTTCTTAATTGTCGGCAACGCCACTCCCCCTGCTACCTTCTGCGGCTTTTCGGGGACAGATGGAACATGTCAGACAAAGAGGAAGACACCCAGATGTCAAAAGCACACATGCTAATAAAATACATCATTCTAAAGGAACTTATGAAGGATGTAGGGATTTATTTTTTTATTCATCAACGATTTTTTCTTTCAAATGTTGTGCAACTGCTAGATTTAAAAGGGCAGAATATTTAATGAATTGGAATTGTGTGACAGAACTGTATGGCTATTGGGCTTTAAAACTACTTGCTTATGTAAAAATTTAATATGGCTCAAAAGTGATGATCCGTGGCCCTAGATCTTCATCCCGACATGCAACTTGTTTTTTTTCAAAATTAAAATCTAAGGAAAGAAAGTATGCCTTTCAAGAATGGCACTAAACTGAATAAGCCTTTTACAACTTTGCTACCTTGAGTGGCAAAACATACACTACTACTGGCTAAGTTAACCACTCACCTACCTACTCACATATTACTCACTTAAGCTCATATGTGATTAGAGGTCTAATTTCTAATCTATAGGGGTTCAATATGACGTCTGTCCACACTTTGCAGCTTTGAACAGCTTCAAGTCTTCTGGTATAGAATAAAACACAGTTCTACTTTTTATGGTCTTGCAATAGCACATTTGTGAGGTCAAAGGCCGATGTTAGACAAGAAGGCCTGGCTCTCAGTCTCCACAATAATTTATCCCAAAGGTGTTCCATCAGGTTGAGTTCAGGACTCTGTGTAGGCAAGTCAAGTTCATCCATACAAGACTCTGCTATTCATGTCTTTAAGGACCTTGCTTTCTGCACTGGTGCACAGTCAGAAAAATGCCGCCTCTAAAATGTCCCCACAAAAATGGAAGCACGGAATTGACCAAACTGTCTCGGTATTCTGAACCATTCCTTTCACTGAAACTAAGGGGCCAAGACCATCTCCTGAAACACTCAGGTGGAATCCTATCACCATTCCACAGTGGAATTCACTGAGCTCCTGAGAGTGACCCATTCTTTCACAAACGTTGGTAAAAACAGCCTGCATGTCGCGGTGTTTGATTTTATACACCTATGGCCATGGAAAAGCTTGTAACTTGAACAATACGACGAAAACAGTACTTTTATCTGTAGGCAGTGATAAAAAGTACATGTATTGCTAAAACAAGATAAGTTGTGGAAAGTGTCACAATAAAAGGAAACGGCATGTTTTTAAATTTGTGTTTACAGGTGATTTTATTAGGTTTGTTTTTATTACTAACTAAGATATGAAAATAAACCATTTTTAAATCATGGTTCATTTGTCTTTAACCCTACCAAAACTCTTTAATTGTCTCATAACAGTCAAACATCCCCAAGTCTGAACACTTTACTTATATTTTACTGTACAATTTGTGCAGCTGTAAAGCTTCATTTAAGGTAATTTCATATAATCAATGTCTCTTCAATATTTACCTGACAATGAAAGGAAATATTTAAACCATTTAATTATTGAAGAGTAAATGCATCAAAAAGGTCCGTATTTTATAGAAATATACCATGTATTCCTGTTGGGTTGTAACTGACCTATATTCCAAGAGCCAGAGAACTGCACAACCAGCAGCAGTTGCAAAAGCAGTCCAACCCCAAACAGGTTTTGCTGCCTGTTGATCATGATCCAATGCGATCTGGTGTTAATTCCCCAGTGAAAGCCACCCAGTCAGTCCAACGATTCCTGAAAACCACAAGGTTTACATGAACAAGCTCTGCTCCAGAGGAGAACCCAGGAACTAGACCGGTAATAACAGACCTCTGGAAAAAAGAAGAAAAGTTTTGACCAAAAGAGAGGGTTAGGAACAGAGACTCACCCCATTCACCCTGCCGTTTTCCTTTCCTGTAAGTTTTTGGAGAATGCTGAACAGGCTTCATGTGCAGCAATGTAGTATTAATCACGCCCTACATTTTGGATGCCCGGGGTCATGTAGCCTGCTGTCTATTTATCCTACAGGTCATTTGCTACATTAGGCCTAGTTTCAGGGCCAGGAGAGGAAGCGGGGAGTGAAATTTAAGATGAAGGAGCTAAATTGGTAGCAAATGTAAAGCTTCCAATCTGCCCCTTGGCCCCAATGTACTTCACAAGCACTGGGCTCACCATACTCTGGGACACGCCAACTGATTGCCTCTGAAATAATATTCAACAGTGCTTACTGACGCAAAACCGGCGCCATCTCTCAGCTCAGGTTATTCCCACTAAGTTGCTGCATCAGTAATTTTAATTTTTTTTCTTCGAAGATTCTGTTTTAATGGAGATCAGAGCGTAAAAATAGACTAAAAAGTTGTGGGTTTAACTTTTACTTATTTCTTATAAAGTAATAGGTAAAAAAAAAACAAACCCCCCCCCCCAAAAAACAACCTCTTAAGTCTGTAAAACATTGAAAGATTTTAGGAAACTAATTGAAAACACATCAATCAATGATGAAAAACCAATTATCAATATTATATTTACTCAGGTCACCCATTTTTGGAGATCATATCTCCGTAATATTTTAACATGGTCCCTTAAAGATGTTTTTTGTTGAGGGTATGCTGCCATTCTGCTGAGTTTGACCATCTCATTTCCATTTAAATGGCTCAATGGAGTCCCATTTGCTCTCTACTTTCCTGCAGCCAAACAGGCTCAATAAAAGCCAATGAGCTGATACAAACAGGAGAAATCTAGTTGCTTTCTTATACAAACAGCATATGGTTTGCTCAGTGTGGCTGCACATGGTAGCCTTCCTTCAACTTCATTTCATTGTCTGCATCAAGTTTGTCCTCTGGCCATCTGCTCTGCTAAAGTTGCATCCAACTTTCTTTTGCTTTTAAGTTTCTTTTTGTTGTTACTGGTAATTCATCATTAATCTGCAATATTCTTTGAGAGGTTATTTTAATAGAAATCAAGTCTCCATGCACATTATATATTCAGTTTTAGCTTCTTTGGATCATACATTTTTCATCATTTTTAAGGCCTAAAGTTCTGTTTGTTTCAAGTTCCACACGGTTTGTCTCATGAAAAGAGAAATGGAGGGTGTGTTTTTAAGTCTACTACCATAGTGGCAACCTTCAGACCTAAATATGATGTGGTGATATTCCAATATTCATTCATCAGTCTTAATTTTTCTAAACTAAACCTGACTGAATGATAACAAATAGTAACATCCTTGAATATATGATCTGGTAATTACCAATGACTTTTGAGATGTGATTAACTACTAAAAAAGAAAAGACCCTAAATATCAATTATTTTTCAGCTGATCAACTCTATCATGATTGCTGGGCAATTTCAGTCAAGTTTGGTGGGAGAGTCCCAACTGTTTTTCCTTAAACACTTTCCTAAATCCTCTTAACTCCAAAAAATCTTCAATTATCATTTTAGCCAAGATAAGTGTCTCACAAATGAGGGTGTTTCAAAACATGTAATCATTTAGTTTCTTCAAAGTCTAAAACATTAACAACAAATACAGATTTTTATGAGTCAATTACTTCTTTTTTGATTTGATTGTATATTATACGTTTATTAAAATATTTCACGTTGGAATAAATACATCTGAGATAGAAGAGAAGAAACAATTTAAACTGGTCTGGAAAAATGAGTTCATTTATAAAGTGCAGTACAAGTGTTTGTGTGTACTTGTTTATGTTACCAATTTAGGAACGATTCTGGTATATTTATGAACCTTCGGAGGACCAATAGGCCGGGTTGGGACCAAAGGCTGGTCCTAATGTGGTGGACCCCCATTTTTAATGTTAGGGGGTCAATTTAGAGGTATGGTGGGAATTAACTTTAGGTTACGATTAGGGTTAGGGATATACTGGTAGTAGTTAGAGACAGGGTAAAGGTCAGGGTTAGGCATAAAAGCAAATAACTAAAATGAATTTAAGTCAATGTAAAGTCTTAATATGGATAGAAATACAAACTCGGATGTATGTGTGTGTGGATGTGTGTGACCATTGAAGTAAAGTAATGGACATAGTAGAGTAAGTGTATAACCTTTGCAACCTCAACAGTAAATGTGTGTCAAGATGAAGTTTTGCATACAACAGACCAACCTGTCAGTCAGAGAAAAGATAAGATAAGATAGGACTTTACTGATCTCACAACAGAGAGATTCACAAGACAGCCCTATTGCCCTATTACTACAGTTACTGTTGCACTCCAAAACTCCATGTTAAAGAATGCAAATAATACAACCCTTGTTGACACACAAATAAATGTTATTCTTTCCTATTTCTTATAAATACAAACTTTGCAATTATCTAAAGCAATCTGTTCAGAACTAATTCATGTCATATAATGGATGTGATTGTGCTAGTTCAATAAAGGCAAACAGACTTTCCACTTTATCTTCATTTACACATTTCCTGTGTTATATGAGCGGATATATCACTTTGGTTTTTGCTCTTCAAATTCCCCAATCATAAAGTGAAGGTGTAAACTTTATTGAACATCATTTGGTAGCTTCCCTCAGGCTCACAATGCCCATTCATCCAATCCGGCTGTGCTTAAGGTGCATGAATCAGATCTCCCTCTGACTGTTGTATTCATTAAAAATCCTTCTCAATATATGTTGTACAAAGATTGATGTTAGACAGAGGCCTCTTCCATTATGGAGTCAAGCCAAAGCACTACTGCTGCCCATTCATGATTGTTTGGCCAATCGATCAAGAGTCAGGAAGTTTATAACCTCTTCTATAGATCTGTTTGATTTCTTCCATTACATATGAACAGATGAAGGCAGTAATCTCAGATGACTGAGTTTGGGTTCTGTTTACATCAGTACCACCAGGGGGCCTAAGAATAATTGAAAAACTATAGTTTGAGTCATTTCCAAATTTTATTAATAACTCTTTTATCCAGTTTGTTTTACATTTTAACATGTGACTTTAAAATCACAGTATTTCTAACATTAGACGTGTTTTTTTATAAGTTATTTTCAAAATTCAGCGATGAGGAGACTGAGCATTTTATTACTTTCATTTAGCGTTGCTATAGGCATCCTGTGTACTCCTCAATATAAACAGAACTGAATCGTTGGAGTCATTAAGACTATAAAGTGGATTTTAGGGATCGTCGCTGAGGTTCTGGTGTCGTTGCATATTTACACTAACCATAAAAAATGTTTTGCTGCCCTCTCCTGATTATTGTCTGTACTACACATGTATGAAAAAAGACTTCTTAAAGAACGTGTGTACATTTAATAATAAATGAGAAAAGCAGGATGACTTCTGAAAGAACTAATGAGTAAAATGTGTTGTTTCTGTGGAACAAATAAATGCTCACAGCACTAGAGAACAGAGGAGTACAATTAGAGGAAGAAAAAAATACATTTATACACAGCTTTTGTACAAACCAAACTGGTTTACTGTTATAAAGCCTCATAGTTTACAAACAAAGGCTTAGACTCACTATTGATATCAAGTTTGATTCATATTTGACCTTTTATAAGAAGAAATATAAGAAGGACATAATAGAATAAAATCAGCACCACTATTAACTCAAAAAATATGAAGTGATGGAATGTCTCCCTTTCATTGACAAACATTTATCACTAATACACAAATTATATGCTAAACCAGCTTAAAATAAAGATTATTGTGCACAAATATTGTCAAATAATGATGAATCTGGGAAAGCAGTTCTCAGCTTGTTGTCAGGATAAACCAGCTGTTAAAAAGGCTTAAGAGCAACTAATATTGGCGACACGTTTACAGAGCGGTGTGGACACAGGTAACAAAAAGAAACGATCTTTAGAAAAAGGCCGAGACATGGTGTACGTAATCCGCTTGATAAATACGTCAGACATTTGAGGCTTTACAGCATGCATCCCCGATCTCGGCCCTCGAGGGCCGTGTCCTGCAACTTTTAGAGGCTTCCCTGCTTCAGCCAAGCTGATTTCCATTAATAGCTGATTAACAGCCTTTTGCTGAACTGCAGTCATCGGAATCAGCTGAGCTGGAGCAGAGAAACCTCTAAAAGCTGCAGGACACCGGCCCTCGAGGACCGAGATTGGGGAAGCCTGCTTTAAAGACTGTTGGCTCAGTCACTTTCTGAAGAGTCACTAGATGACGAAGAGGACGATGATGATTTGTGTTTCCTCTTTCTCTCTTTCTTTTTGTGATGTTTTCCATGCTCCTTTTTGTTCTTTTTGCTTTTCTTCTTGTGACTTTGTTTCTTTTTCTTTTTCCTGTGCTCCTCATCCGATGAGGAGCTCGATCTGCTGCGCTTCTTCCTCTTTTTTGGTTCTTCATCGCTTGATGATAAGGATCTAGGTAAAGATGAAAGAACACAGATGTAGCTCATTAATTTTATTTCGTTTACTTCAAACTTTCAAAATACAGTAAATAAATACTCCAAAGTTTTTATAATATCAAATTAAGAACATCCGAGTTGAGATTATATGCTCATTGCGACTGCAATCTATTAATGAGATGATTCTTACCTTTTTCTTGATTTTCTATCTTTGCTCTTCTTTCTTTTTCGTCTTTTTTTGCTGTCATCTTCATCACGAGAATCTGAAAAAAGTATACATTGTTTGCAGAATTATTAGGCAAATTGTATTTGAGAGAATCTTTTGTATTGTTGAACAACAACTATGTTTTCAATCAACCCAAAAGACTCATAAATATCAAAGCTTAATATTTTTGGAAGTTGGAGTGGGATTATTTTTTATTTGACTATCTTAGAAGGATATCCATTTGTGCAGGTAACTTAATACCATGTAGAATTATTAGGTAACGTAATATAAAACAAACAGACACCCATCTGACGTGTTTATTTTCACCAGGTCAACCAATATAACACAACATTTTAAAATACAAATTTCTTCTTTTAGATCTTTATTGGCCAGCCACGCTGTGGAGTATTTGGATGCATGTGATGGAGCATTGTGTTTCATGAAAATTAGGTTTTTCTTGAATGATACAAACTTCTTCCTGTACCACTGCTTGAAGAAGGTGTCTTTCAGAAACTGGGATTAGGTCTGGGAGTTGAGTTTCACTTCATCCTCAACCTAAAAAATGGCCCCCAAGTTCATTTTTGATGATACCAGCCAATACTAGTACCCCACCTCTACCTTGCTGGCGTCTGAGTCGGTCTGGAGCTCTCTGCCCTTTACTGATCCAGAGTCACTCTCATTTTAACAGACCATAAAATCTTAGAAAAATTAGTCTTAAGATATTTCTTTGACCATTTTTGATGTTTTATCTGATGTTTCTTGTTCAAAGATGGTGGTTGGGCAGCCTTCCTTATTTTGGTCATGTCCCTGAGTATCACAAACCTTGTGCTTTTTGGTACTCCAGTAATGTTGAAGCATTTTTTTCAAGCATGATTCTTGTGACCATGTTGGCTATTTGCCATGAAACACTTGATTTTTTGCATATCAAGCTTCAAAGGTTTGGCAGCTTCAATACTGCTCCATCCCTCTGCAAGACTTAACTTTTTTGACCTTTCAGAGTCTGTAAAATCTCCCTTCTGACCCATTTTACCAAAGGAAATGAAGTTGCCTAATAATTAAGCACACCTTATATATGGTGCTGATGTCATTAGACCACACTCCTTCTCATTACAGAGAACCTGTACCTCCTGACATGTCGCCATTAATTTGTACTGCAGGCAATAGTTGTTTTTTTTAACTGCTGCTTGCTATTTTGAACCCAGCAAGCTTGAACTGGATTTTTGCGAGCGAGTCACCGAGCCTTAATCATTATAAAAAGCTAAACAGTGACACAGGGCACCTTTAGTCCACAGATGCTCCAGTGATGCTCCCAGTTAGGGGAGGAATGGAGGTAAGGTGAGGGAGCTTTCTTGAGCTTAGACGGGAGCAGCGGGACATCAGAGCATTAACATGAAAAAGATGCACCAGATTGGAGCAGATAACGCTGGTTGTGCTCCACACTGGAGCTAAACTAAGACAGTAAGAGTTCAGAGCAAGATGTTGGAAAGAGACACTGCCTCAGCCAGGCAGAGGCGGTGGGGGTTAGCTTTGGAGCTACAAATGACAAGTGATTTAATAGTCCGTTAAAGGGCTCAATTAAAAGAGCTATTCGAAAAGCACCCACAAACCTCTAAAGAACATTCCCTAATTCATCCTATCTCAATCAAGAAAAAACAAACTATCTCCTTCACAATAGGTTGCATAGCCCTGAAAGGTTGTGATGCAACAAGAAGGAAAACCTTTTTTTTTACTCCACCGGCAGCACATCCATCACAGCTGTTGGGTGGCTGTAATCACCAAAGTTGTCAGTTGCATCACTAGAAATAAATCCATCATATCGTGGCGCTCCAGAATGTGCCACTAGTGAATGTAAATCTAACACTCAGATCTCTGAAACTGAGTTTGGTAAACACACCAAAAGAAACAGAACAGGCACAGAGTGGGAGTGATGATTCAAGAATGAAAGTTTTACTACTAGAAGCATTTATGATATAAGACTAACTCCTGTAAAGAACCAGAAATCCTGCTGATGCAAAACATTCCAAATGTGCATTAACTAAATCTATACAAATAGTTGTATATTTGTCTTGAAGCAACCAATGTGTGTACTTTATATTAGTTAACGAGACAGAATCTTACCTTTATGACGTTGAACACTTTGTCCCAGTTTCTCATTATGCTGAGAAGTTGGTATGTCATCGTCACTCTCCTCACTGCTGGTGCTGCTAACATCCAAAACAATGTCTTTCTGAGGGTCAACTCGGACAAAATTCCTGCACTCGAATGTTAAATGGCCCGCTGCGAGACAGATGGAGAAACAGCATTTAGGGCATATCAGCAGCTTGCTTTATAACACCCAACTTTAGAGTCCCCCCTTGCAAGTAAAGACAACAACAACAACAAAATGTTTTGCTATTTATTCTGCTTTAGGAATCCGAGCAACTACAATTCAGTTTGTAATAAATGCATGGAACCATCAAATTCAAAGGTTACAAACCACAGGATCATATTCACTTATTAGTTTTGCACGATACCAAATGTGCGATTTATTCAACAAGATACAAATCTTTAGAGTTGAAAATAAATATTTTGGGGATATTTTTTGCTGATTATAGATGGTTAGAGATGTATGTTCCACTTTGGAAAGATCAATTCAGTGATTTGGGAAAATTCTGATTTCTGTATATCATTGTTATATACTGAAAACAAAATACTCTAATACTTATTTGTTTAAAATTAAGAAACTATCAATCTATAAAATGTGCTGATTATTGTTGGAAAGAAAAATGTACAAAAATAAAACAATGCCAAAAAAACATGCACTGTTGAGTTTTATTTTTTAATCTTATGGCTGATAATATTTACAAAAATAGTAATTAAAAATGACCCAAACTGAAAATAAAAGCATTTCTAAGCTTTGAAACAATTACTACTTGAATGATATATCCATAAGAATATAACAATTGCTCTAAAAGCAGAAAAACTTAAGAAGCCTAACGTGATTTACTGAGTTAATAAAGATTTTGCATTTGACATAAAAAAAAAAAAAATAAAATCAAACAACCTAATACTCTAGTTTCAAATATGCAAACAGAGCTCAGGTATAAGAAAATTAGAAGCCTGCAAATGTGTAGTCTTCAAACAAAATAATTTCTGTAAACGTAGGAGCCACTGATAAATGGAATAATCTGCACAAGTTGACTGTCATCGCAACTCGGAAGCTTTACTTACGGTATCCGCATTTCTTACACCCAGCTCTGATGTTGTCCTTATTGGGCCCTGTAAAAAAAGGTATAGGTTTAAAAATGAAATAGGTAAGTAGGTTTTAATAATAATAGATAATGCTACAAGATTTATTTTTTTAAAACAGATATCTATTTTTTTTACCTTGTACCATGTCGGAAAAAATAGAACTATAAAGGAAACATGTCTTTGTTTTTGTACAAGTAAATTGTTCAAAGCTTAAAAAGTTTTCATTGTCCATGTATAGAATATAAATGAATGGTAGATATCAGCACACAAATACCTATAGTTTCTTTGGCTTAGAAGAACACAATAAGTATCCTGTCAGGGGTAAATTATGGGGTAAATTATTTGGTGTTTAATATTAATTCAGATGTATCGAAAGGTTGGCAATACTTTTCACGTGTTTGCTTTATAACTATACTCATTCACTAATAATAAACATAAAATCAATACATACCGGGAAGAGCCATTATACTCTGCAATAATGAAAAGATTCCAAACGTTAGTTCTGTTGTTTAGCGCGAGTCACACTACCGAGAAGTCCGATTAGAAAATACAGTCGACCGGAAACATGATTCTAGAAACTACTGGGTTCCTCTGTCTTCTTCTTCGTGGCCGTATATCGGTAACTAAAAACGTCGTGCACAACCGCCACCCTCTGGTTGGTATTGATCATTATGTTGTCGGTTTAAGTGTAGCTTACATGGCACTAAAGGATGAGCATATCTATCCCCCCCCCCAAAAAAACAAAAACAAAAAAACGAAGAAATAAAAAAATAAAAAACAATTATGAGAGCACTCTTTGGGATGCATCCCAGTGATTTGCAAAGGTTTCTTTAATTTTGACAAGTTTGACAAGCAAGTTGTTGGCACGTGATTATACTGCTTTCTTTAATGCTGTGATTTGTTGAAAAAGGAAAAAGGCTTATTGGAGCTGTCATTAAAGGTGGGATTGACGTTTAATACGTAGTCAGCTGCCATTATTACAAGTTATATTTTAATATAATGATTTTAAAATAATAATTCATTATGATGATAAAAAAATGGTTCTACTTTTTTTTTTTTACTACTAAAAGGCATCACCAAATCATGGCATTCCTAGCTCAATTTGCTCAATTTCAGGAAAAGTTGTTTTTTTTTTTGGATTACACTAAACATTTCTAGTTAGCTTTGCAAATAACAGTTTTAATTGATTAGATTTTAGGGTTTTTGGTGACTTCTTTTAGCATTGATCTAAAGGGGATACCAAACTCAACAGTTTTAGTCAGGGATCAGTTGTGCATCTTTGTCAGGATGGCACCAATAGGTATCATTAAGAGTCTGTGCTGTTACTAACTGCAGTGCAGTCACTCCAGTATCAGGATCAGGTAGGTGCAACAGTGAAAGTGAAGAAACAGACAATCCTACTGTAGAACCTCAACCTCCTAAGAAATACTTTGACCATATTTTGTTCTAAAATGCGAACTTAAAAGCAAAAGTTTTTAATGAGGATCAGTTGTGGCTGCAGTGGTATGGGAAGCCAGAAGTGCCACTTTTTATTCGTAAACATGAAAATTAAGGTTACTTGAAATGCATGCATCACTACATGTATTCCACCATGTTCATACTAAAACACAATACATTGATACAAATATTTAAACATTTAAATAA
>JAUZNJ010039993.1:0-10528 GCA_034780135.1 Jordanella pulchra | reverse complement strand
CATACATTGAAGACATCAAAACCCACACTCTAATCCTAATTTAACCATAAGCAACTCTAAACAGGTGGGTTTTAAGGGTATCATATCGAAAATGGAAAAGTAGCATCAGGACATCGCTATTGAGCAAGGTTTTGTTGATTGTCTCCCTGTTGCTTCTCTCTGGTTCCACTTACTAAGATATATGTCCCCAAAAATAGGAAAGATATCTTTCTGTGCAAATTTAAAATACTTCTTATAGTAACTATTCCAAATTTAACAACAAAAAATATGCAGTTAATTTCATCATCCTTTTAGAAAATTATTATCTAGAAAAAACATACCCTCCTTTTATAAGATTAAATATATTATGGATACATACATATATTAAATTAAATGATATGAAAACATTAAAATACCAGAAACCAGAAAAGAAAACAACAATAAATTTACCAGAATGATCAATCTACATGTAGCAGACATCTAGGTGTTATTGTTTTACATTCATTAATTTTCTTTTTGAATTTGTTTTCATTATCTGTTTTTTTCTGTGAATTAAACTATTGAGCTTCAAATGATGTCCTCCAAGTTGTTTGTCGTTTTACAAATGTCAATAAAGCTCTAAAAGAAAGTCTCTATCCCTGAGCTGTTGGTAACAATCTGTAATCAGAGGTGCTGTTATTAGCTAATATCACAATGTCATTGGAATATGAAGATTCGTTAGGTTGTGTGACTGCGTAGTTTTAGAGCAATTTTTTTGTATTTTTCTTTCTTTAGATGGAAATGGGAACTTCTCAGCCACTTAATAATGACTCATTACGTTCTTTATCATCTTGAATATCAATCTACAGGTTATTGCATAACATTTTGCACAAATGTGAGTTCAAAAGTTATATTAGTCATTATCTACCAAAGGTAGATTTACTCCATAATACATAAAAAACGATCCAGGAAGTCCCAAATGGACCAAACAATCCAAACCCATTTTGATGTTCACGGAAACTACTTTAAAATAATCTTTGGACAATTGGGACACAGGTGGATATCTTTAGAAACTGTTTGTCCTCTTGAATGCAGCTTTAAATTAACTGAGCGTTTTAAAAATGGTTGTATCTATAAGTTACAGTCACATGGTGGCTGCCTTTCTTGTAGCAAGAACATAATTTTAATTTAAAAAAAATAAAACGTTAGATATGTTTTTCTGTGTGAAGCCCCCCATAGTTACCTAATTTCTGTCCCAGGAATGTCAGGTTGTGGTACACCTTCTCCGCGGCCGCCAGGTGAGCCAACGCAGCCAGCAGAGAGCTCCAGATGGGCCCGGAGCTCCGGCTGCTATCCTTCTCCTTCTCCACGTAGTCCTTGGCTCGGTCGAAGGAAAACATCCCAAGCTGAGCGAAGAAACTCTCCAGGATGGCTCTCTCCCTCGGGACGGGCCGCAGCTCCTCCACCTCCGCCATGGCTCTTAGCTGCTCGGTGTTATTAGCCTATAGGATAAGGCACCATCCTCCTCTTAAAAAACGACAACTCCACAAACTTGTAAAGTGATGATTCACATAAAAAACGTGAATATATATAATAACATAGAAAAATGTGTTTAAAACATGCTGGGGAAAAAACGATATGCTTTGGAACGCGTTTGAGCTAGCTAACAATTTACTGCTTTAACGCCATTTTGGTTTAACTGGGTGTAAACATTACAGAAAGCTATGAGGATCATAAGTAACCATAAAGCGTCAGCGCGGTCGTGATATTATTAGTTTAAATGGGTAAAATATATGTATAACGTTCACACAGTTCTTGTGTATTTATTATTTACAGAGTTTAAATCGTTGTTTTGTCCACAATTATCTTGAAAGGTGAGTTTTAAGTGGAAAAGTTAATTTTACTCCATTGAAAAAGAAAAGGAATGTTATGAAATAATTGTGAGTTTTAAAGTCAAAGCTATAACTAGGATAAGCCATATAAGCCATAGTTATGATATTACACATAAAATTCTAACTTTTTATCTATCTTTTTATCTTTTCTTTTTTATTGATCACCAACTTTTCAGATGTCACAGTTCTTCTAATGGACAAACAGAAGCCAGGTTAAACCTAAACAGAACCTTGGCTAAAAAAGGTCCACTTTAAACATTTCCAATAGCACTGAAAATAATATCTATGTATGCCCAGTATTTGTAGGGTAAGTTACCTCCCAGATAGCCTAACATTTGACTCTGGAATGCTATAGTTCATGGCTGACTTTATGAATTCAAGGTTCTGGTACCAAACCATGACACCTCCACTACCATGCCTGAAACTTGCTATGAAGTGTATGTGCTGATAATCTGCATTTAGTTTTCTCCAAACATGATTGTGTTCATCATGCCTAAACATCTCTGTAAAGGACGCACTCCTTCACATTTTCAAACAAACCACATCTTTCCATTTTCCCTGTAATCATATTATGAAATGTAACATATAGTAACATTGAAATGATCAGATCAATTTTCAGATTCATAATAGCCTACTATTAAGAGGATTGACCTACTTTCTCACAACTAGTTGAGCTGGGAGGTTTGTATCAGTTTACAGCTAAGAAACCTTTAATCCTCGATGTTACATTTAAGAATTTCTACATTTATAGGATTTTGTGGACCACAATGCAGACACTTAGAAATCAGATTCTTTTACAGTATGTACTTTCTTAGAGTACACAGGCTATCTGTAAATTAGCCACAGCAACCATTTCCCACGTATCTGCGACACATCAGATAATTAAAGACTTCAGAGTTCTGTCCACAGGTTTGACTTAATCTTCTGTATATTTTGTTTTTCTCTCAAGATTTGTGGATTTTTGGCTTATCCCACAGAGCCGGAGCAAACACAATTAGACCCACTTCACTGTGATTGATTCACATCACTTGAATCAATTGTCTTTGGAAGGAGAAACAGAGAAGATTCTTTGCGAAGCTTTTCTGCAAAGATTCTTAGAAAAAAAAAAAAAAGGGAGGCTCAGAGAGTCCCTGTATTCATCAGTGGTATTAGTGACAGCCAAAGGAATCTGGGTGACACTAAATTAGAATGATTCTAGGAAAATAAAAACTAATATCTAAGAGTCACTGTGTTTATCACTGGAATCATTCTTCCGCTGGTCTCACAAATCCCTACATTTTGGTTATTGGATGCGTCAAATTGCCAGGGGAAAGTAAAGAGAATATTCCTAGCATGAAGTGATTTGTTGAAAGTCTCATTTTGCTCTATGAATCTCATTAAGTCCTCCATTTAGACAGCATTATAATGAAACACATTTTAGAGAATCATGGTGGAATGCTCAAGGATCGATTCAAAATGACTTTCAGCACATCTGGTTGCCTTTATTTATCTCCCAGCACATCCATCCTCCCCTTCCTCCTCCTGGGTAAATCCAAAATGACTAAAGAAAGGGTTATTCCTTGCAACATCTCTAGCTACTTAATGGGAACACTAAGACGCTCTTGGACCAGAGGGGATGTTCTAGTGTTGCATTGAATATGTTTGGTCACTGATCCATTTTCTGCTCCATCTTTCTGTCATGTAGGAACATCATCTTTGTCCTGTTGAGTATCTACATTGAAAGGTAACAAACCGACAGCTGCAAATCCTTCTGTATGGATTTTAAAGATCAGACCTTGATGCAGAAAGAAGCCCCGAATATCATGCTACCACCACCATGTTTGACCATAGGGTCAGAGTGAGTGTTGGTGTCCAGTCACGCCAGATGCAACCAGACTTACATTTTTTTTTCTTGTAAATTGAAATTATATTTAAGTGATTTAACATTTCGGTTTTGGGGATCATCAAGATGTTTTTGCTGAAGGGAAAACAGAACTTTTAGTTAAATCAGTTTAAGGTTTTTTTTTTGTAGGGTCAGGTTGGTTTGGATACCTTGTTTTCTGTGTTTTTTTACTCTCTTTTTTCTACTGTAGTTATGTCTGGCATTAAACATTCCTTGATGATCTCAAAAACTTTAAACTGGACTTAAAGGCAGAAATAGAAGACATTTGTAAGGGGACAAATACACAGTTTCCTTCACTGTAACAGAACTATGTTTGAGTAAATACAGGTTTTGATGTTATACAGTTCAGTTTATGTATTTCTATTTTTCTTGGTTTATTCTTCAGTAAACCTGTTACATGAAGTTTAAGTAAGAGAACATGCTAATATCAGCAAACTTTTTACACTACACTGTCAAAATTAGAGGTTACCAGTGTCACAAACAATCTGAATTAAACGTGTAGAGGAGTATTTTGAAACTATGCGTTTCAAACCTGACCTAGTTTAGGAATGTGATTAGGACCAGGTTTTCCTGAAAAGCATGCGTAGGAAGGAAAATGCTGCCTTATTTCCTTCCTTTTTTCCCTGTCTTTTTCTAAACTGCTGTGTGTAAACATGGCTATAATGATGGGGTTTGAGTTTTCACGGCTCTTTCTTTTATAGATCTTAAGGATGTCAATAGAATATCCCATATATGTGACCCCAAGGGGGAGGTTCTTGGTTCTATTTAAAAACATTCAGCTTCTTGAAAACAAATTCAAACCACGTTTTCTCTGATCTCCATCCACTCATTTCGGCCCGGTAGGTAAAACTTTACTTGATTCTACATTTGCTCAAGGTTCTGCATAACCTTTGAAAATATTAGAGTTTTCAATAATATTTCATTATTTCCTGTTCAAAGAGAACCTCGGTATCATTCAAAAAAGCTCTTGGATATTTGAAAAGAGTTCAGGTTTTCTGCAGATATTGTGTGACCCTAATCAAACTAAACCTCAAATCAAAAGCAACACTTTTCAGTAATTACCTGAGATCAATGTGTGCTTTTTACCTGATCAAAGGAGTCATTTATGAAGTGATTTTGACCTTTTTGTCCTTTTAAATGAATTGTAATTTCTAACTGCCTTTTGTTTCTTCTTTTCTGGCGTTTAGACTATTCCTCCTGTTTGAAACACTGGAGGGATTTAAGGTTTTCTTTCTGTTCTGCCAGTGTCTTGTTTTCTTTGCAGATCATATATGGGAGCTAAGTTCAGTCAAAACTAACAGCAGAATTTCTAAGGAAAATTGGATTTCTGTGTCTTGGTGATATTTAACTGAAACATATCTGCCAATCAGCCTGTTTATATAAAGATGTGTAGTTTTGGGCTAAAAGTTTTAAAACGCTTTAAATAAACCGTTAAAACTGCTCGGCCTGGCTCAAATCCTGGGTCTGCAAATTAATCCACACACCCTTGTTACAGTGTCACCATCTGAGAAGACCACAAACCACACAGACCTACTCCTGGTATAGATCACTATCCCAATGAAACACCCATCAACAACTCATTTTTATTTTGGTATAGACTCTTCGGTGTTTGACCTAGAAAATTCCGTCCATCACAAGTTTGAGTCCAGGCCCATAGAGATATTTTCTGCATTTGTTCCTCCTCTCTCTCCAACATAATTCCTATCAAACAACTTTCAAAATAAAGGCCACTAGTGTGACAACAAATTTAAAAATCATCCTGGGTCCTTCTGCAAAAGAGTTCACCTCTGTCATACAAAAAGGTGGCGGGAGGAAGAAATCTTGAGACTCCAAATGTTGACTTGAGTACAACAGAGTTATGCCTGGACCGCCTACAGATACATATAAAAAGTGGTATAAATACCTGGAGGACTCCCACAACTTGTTTTGTAATTTTCTTTTGTTGCTGTGTTTTGAAATAGTCTTCAAAAATGGGTGAAAAGTTTTAGTAGATTTCCACACACTTTAGCAAAACGTTCATTTGTGAACATCCTAAGTGTGAAAAGTTGCTCTGAAGGTTGTTATGTAAAGTCTGTATGAGGCCGTGTGAGATTTAAATCAGTTTGCTGTAACTAGAAAGAGAAAAAGGCCCACAGCATCACAGTATTGCATCCTCTACTGTACTTCAGAGAGGAAGCATCCAATGAATCCAAGAGCTGTCATGGGAACGGGGAACGTCCGAGCCGCTGTTTGAAACTTTATTCAAAGTCATGTGATCGGAGTAGATGTTGCCACGGGGGGATTTTTCTGCGCAAGGAGAAAAGAGCTTGTGTTTAAATGTGAGGGGACCTCTTATCTGGAGACAGAGCTCTGTTTGTGCTCTGCTGCTTTTACTGCTGTTAGGATGAGAACTGTTCACATGTGGCCAGAGCTGAGGGGACATCAGGAATGAAGCTTTAAACTACCAGCAGAAGCAGAAGTTTCAGGTGAACAAGGTGAGATTTATTATATCCTTTTTTTCTTAAAATGGGGATATTTTGGGTAGGTGTGTTTTTTATTCTTGTGTTTGTCTTCTGAGCAGGAATGAACAGCAAACTTTAGGTGATAACGAAAGAACCTAATCTTAAAGTTATGTAACTGTGTTATAATCTTTAAATACATTTTCAGTTTGTGTTGCTAAACCTGCTAAGTTTAAAAGTATAATTCTAAAAAAAAAAAAAAAAAATATTCTGATCATGATTCAATTACCCAAAAGACACAGAAGTTAGAAAAGTATTTTCCGGAGAAATCTCCTGGAAAATGATTTCAGACTTGGACTAGGCCATTGCAAAAGGTATTCAGAGGTGGACTTGCAGCACTTTAGGCCCTTGGCCTGGTGCATAACAAATGTTTGCTCAAACTGAAGAGCCTTCAGGCTTTCCTAGACTGAGAGCTGCATTCATAGTCCCACTAGCAACAACACGCCACCCATGACCTGAAGCAACCTCACTCTACTGACCATCAACATCAAACTCTCTAAGACTCGGTTTATCAAATGTCTGTTTGTCTCTCTAGGGAACTAGAAGCCTCAACTCAGATTTATGAAAGCAGCAACGCATCAGTTACCATGGCAATTTGTTTTGTGCAGCCAGACCAGGCCAACAGCTCAACATCTCAGCGACATAAGAGTCTGTTTATCAAATGTCTGCTGGTCTCTCTGGGTTTAAAGAAAGGGTTTTTGTGTTATGATTTCCATTTCTAATAACTAACATAACTTTAGTGTTGAAAGAGTTGAAGGGGTAAAGGAGAAGAATGCAAAGGATTACCAAAATCTGGAGTTAGAAACAAATGCATCTAAAGCAGAACTGGGAAGAAAGTCTAAGTTTGGGAAGTTTCAGAAAAGGATAGATGTGTGTTTCCCCAAGAAAAACAACTTTATTGTGGTGGAGTTTCATTAGCTGCAGCTTTCTCTAAGCTCTAAAAGTAGATCTGGACAAAGATCTCCAACGTCTTTTAAATGTCTTGGTTGTTCTTTATATTGATTTCAGCATCATATGATTTACAGGATCATGAAGGAAACTTGCTGGTTAAGATGAAGCCTGTTTCCTCAGTTAAACAGGCGGAAAGCAAACAGCCTTACATGAATTTTCACAGTTAATTCAAACTGGATAAGGCATCCAGAAACATTTATCTTAATCAAATCTTTACAGGTGGTCAGTTTCAGTGTCAATCAGTTCGGAGTCTATGTGTTACACAATCAGTAAGACAACTCTGTCATTTTTACAAACGAATGGAAAAACAAAAAGTAAGCAACCTGTCATAATTTATTCATAACTCCACCTCCCGACACACCACCATCACCACCAAACACACCATAACTATGAGTTTTTACATTTATCTTTGTAATTTGGACAATTGTAAAAAAATGTGACAACCATTACTAAAATCACCTAGAATATAACTAATTCTTTTTTGACAGATCCAAAATATATAAACATTTACATCTGGTTTTGATGCCAATGTTGACATGAAAGGACTCTGTACTAATAGTAATAGAAATATCATTTGGTAATAAAGATCGATAAAAGTGAGATTCGATTCTATAACAGATCAGTTTCCGTGTATGGTCTTGAGAATTTTGGTAAATACTGGATTTAAACTGACTCTGTTAAAAGCTGCTAAAAAAATGACTAAACTTTTGTTTATATTACCAAGAATATAATATATTTATACACTAGATACAACTAACCCGAATAGGTGAGTCAATATAATTTATATATTTGAGTGTTTTACTCTGCAGTGCAGTCTTTGGTTGATTTATGCTTCGTGATTATGGTTACTGTCTCTTTAAGAGTAAAGGCGGAAACTAGTCCGGCACTTATATCCCTCCGGCGATTCATTTCCCCTAACCCTACCCTATGTTCAGTCGATGAACACATCGACTTGTTCGTCCCTGTCAGTTAAAGCTACTTTATTTCCCCCCATTATCTTTAATAAATAAAACCGCATTTAAGTCAAGTACTCTGTTACAAGCAGTTTTTACAGTAAGAGCAGGGAGTGACGTTCAGCCACAATGGCCCAGAAAAACGGTGAGTCAAAAACATTTCTTAAATTGCGTAACATGTCGATGTTATACTTTGCTAAAAAACAGTGTTTGTTTGATCAAATTGATAAAACACCCAATGATGTTCAAATGAGTCAATTCTCCTTTACCCTGGTGTTGACATACAGCGAGAAACTTCAAAGATTAATTTTTTGACGTTATTTATAAACCAGAACTAATTTAATAACGCGCAGGGTGTGAGAACGATCTAACGGTGATTAGATCCACCCTTAATAGAAATAAGACATTATCGGGGCTTCTTTCCATCCGTCTGTCCAGCCTTTCTTTACTGCATAAATAACTAGGTTTCTGTTGGATTGCCTCACATTGGACTCTGTAATACTTGGCTGTGCTCAGATGCTAAGGCTGACCAGAACGCCCACATCATCAGCCCTCCACCACCTTGCTTAACAGCAGGTGTTTGGTGCTCTACATTGGAAACAAAAATCTCTGCCTTTAAAAAATTTGTAATTAGGGTGTGCAGGTGGAGCAGTGGTTAGTGCGCACAACCCATGTATGGAGGCCTTAGTCCTCGACGCGGGCGACCCAGGTTTGAATCCGGCTTGTGGTCCTTTCCCGCATGTCTCTCCTCCTCTCTCATCCCCTCTTTCCTGTCAGCCTACTGTCAGAAAAACGAGCCACTAGTGCCGTAAAAAGCTCAAAAAAAAAATAAAAATTGTAATTAGAATGTAGCTTTGAAACTGAACCTGATGTTTTAACCCTCCCCGGCATTTTCCTTCAACTTCAGCGTCACACAGACAACTTTGATCTTTTCTCCTACAGCTTTTCTTCGCTGTCGTCATGGATTCTGAGAACGACATCCTGTCAAAGGAGTACCTCAAGATGATGACGGATATGATCGTGCTGTGTGCCACTTTGGCGCTGTCGCTCTTCTTCTGGATCATCTCCCTCACCATGAGCGCTGTGTCTGGTAAGCTGCCTGTAGGGGAAAGGCTTTTCCGTCTGGATCTTTGAAAGCTTGTGTGAATTTATCTTCCAAAACCGAAGTGTGAAGTCATGTGCCCTTCTCTGAATCCCCTGAAGTTGTTTCTGTATAATAACTGGGTTCTTCTTGGACAAGCTTTAAAAATCAAGTTATTTCCTGGAGTTTTTTAAGACACAAATCTAATTTATCTCTCTTGCTGTTGCGTTTAAGGTCCAACACTCAATTTTGCCAAAAAAAAAACAAAAAAAACTATTCTCTGGATTTTCTTTTTCTGATGTAATAAAATAAAAATATCCCCGCAGCATAATTCTGCCACTAACGTGCATCACTGTGACAGCTGTATTTAAAAAGCTTGACCAAAGCAAGATATTTCTGCTCTGTCTGAACCCGGTTGATGTTTTTTAAGATCTACTCCATTTTTATTCTCATTTTTCTCGTAAATTCTCTTTATCCTGAAGATTCTGTTCCTATTTCTGTAAAGACACGGACTCTACAGGGTTAACAGGAGGCAATCAGAATCACTTTCTGGGTTCAATTCGGCCCAGTTTTACACGCTCTTTTCTCTTACAAAGTTCTAAGTGATGTTTTAAAATGTTATTTTTTTCTGATCAGATTTGTTTCCTTCACATCTCTGAGGCTAAATGTCAAAGAATTTCGCGCTTCAGCATGATGATGAAAAGCGGCCTTGTTTCTATGCTGCGTAGAGCCGCGTTAAAAGAAACTCGACTGATGAGCTTCAGCTCCTCCACGGTTGTCTTTGAAGATCTCTAACATGAAAGCTCTTCCTTCTTAGCTCTGAACCTGAGGGGGATCCTTGTCGGGAATCGCGTGATGTTTTTATTACCTACTGATGCTTTAAATAAGCCTAAAGAAAGCTTGCATCCATTTTATATTTGCCATTTTGTATTTTTCTTACCCTCTCTAAAACAATGGGGGAAGTTTAACTTTAGTTTTATTAATATTTTAGAGTTTTGGAGAAAGCTTTTCTGATTAGCAGTATTATCTTCATGTTGTTTGTTTTTCTAAAGGGAACCTGCAGCCAGTGTCACCTTGGCGATGGTTGTTCTCCATCTTGGTTCCCCTGACGCTGACGGGTCGAGCCTTAAAGAGACGCAGTCTGGACCGGTCAGGAGCTCTCGGAGGTGAGTTTTTACAACCTTGAACCGCAACAGTTTTATTTAGATTTTCTACAAACTCCAATTAGAGCAAAAAGTAATTCAATTCAATTCAATTCAGTTTATTTATATAGCGCCAAATCACAACACATGTCATCTCAAGGCACTTCACAA
>JAUZNJ010039992.1:0-10528 GCA_034780135.1 Jordanella pulchra | reverse complement strand
ACACCTGGGAGCAATCAGGGGAAGACAGGACGACACAGGGAGCACAGAGACAACAGGAAACTACAAAAATACAACAAAGGACCAAAGATCATGACAAGAGCATTACTGTGGTAGTTCTCAGAGAGCTATAGATCCACAGCTACGTTGCGAAAAATCTGTTCATAAGAAAACAATTCATTATGAACCTTAGAAACGTCTTGCAATATCTGTATAGAAAGCTACTTAGCAAGTGGTACTGGAACAAAAGCCACAAAATGGGCATTGTACAGTCTGCCTGAACCATGTCAAGAACCCAGCATATATGTCAAAGGAGGTGCTCTGGACAGATTACAATTACCTTAATATAGAGCACTATGTGATCTGGAAAACAGATACCCACATGCTACCAACCCAACTTTTTTTTATTATTGGGATGTTTCACCTCAGCAGAGAGAGTGAAGCTTATCAGCATTAATGAACAATGGATTAAGGTTAAATACAAGGTGCTACTGAAGGAAAACCCAGGCCTTAGAAACAGTAAAGCTGTAACAAAAGTATCCCATCCAGCAGGATAACAGTCCTAAACTTGCCATAACAACAACAGTGAAATGATTTAAATCAAGGCATATCCATATGTCAGAGTAACCTATTCAATGTCCAGAACTATAGTAAATCTACAGTAAAGTGACAATGTGAAGTTACACTTTAGATTTTAGCCTTTCAATTATGTTTAATATTTGAAATGCAGGTAACATTTTCCTGCTGCTTAACATTTATGCACTATGCTGTCCTGGTTCATGATAGAAAATCATAATGAAACACAAACTTTAAGGCATGTACAAGGTAATGTACTATCATTTACAAGGTATTGTAACTTACCTAAAAACGGTATTATCTGTAATTAAAATTAAATAACCAGACCCTTAGTGATTAATTGAGGTTTTCTTTTGTTCCTCGTCATGTAATCTGATATGCTTTTGAGAACTTTAGTACCGGCGAAGCTTGGACGTGAACACAGATTGATTTTGCTCACTAGGGCTCAGTTCCAGCAAAGTCAATAAAAGTCTGTAATGATTAAATTATATTCTGTGTGCCATCAGATATGCTTCAGTGAGAGAAATCTCATTATTTTTATATATTTAGACAACTGTATGAACACATGTGGAAAGAAAATCAGACATGAATGATAAAAGGAGTACGGCAAGAAAGCCGGCACAATTTTAGTTTTTTTTTTTTTTTTTTTTTTTGCTCAACTTTATTGTTCATGTGGCAACCTGAGGAACAAATGCTATTATTAGCACCAGTTGCCAAGCAGAAAGCAAATGCAAATTTGGCCATGATAATACATATACAGGTACAAGTGTGACAGCTCCCATATGGCTTTAAATCATATAGTCTTTACAGACTGCGCACCTGTTTCACTTTAAAATGATTTTTATGTTGTTTTTTTCATAGAATAATAAATTACTAAAACTACACAAAATAAAAGTACAGCTATACACTTTATTTGAAAATAGTTATTTCCGCTTGTTTGACTGGTTGATGATTTACCACCAGACATTAGTAAAACACTGAGGGTCTTCTGAAATGTATTTGTGAAGTCTTGCCTCATTCAATGTAATGTCCTTTACTGCATATTTTTTGAATATGATTTTAGTGAGTCGAAAGCAATCCCAGACCATCTTCATTGGATCTCTTTGAGTTTACTGATAAAGATAAAGTTTAATGTTCTACTTGCATGCGACCTCTGACATTCTCCTTTTTTTAATAACTGTGAGGCACCTGTTAACCTTATTGTTACAGGATGAAACCAATTTTGGTATAGAATTTTATAAGAGATTATTTTAGAAGAGAAGAAATAATCCTAGCACTTATGAAGTAATTTGGAAGAACAGATACCCAACTCCAACCTCTTTTGGTGTTTCATTATTGGATTTCTGTGCAAGTCATGGATTGTTTACAGTATAATGAACACCATATTCATTCATAAGGATGTCCATGGGTCGATGATCTATTATCTTGTTGTATCTTCCAACCTGTGGCTGCATGTCTTGAACACCCCGGTGAAGACAGGGGCGGAGCTGTCCACCGATTAAAACCTGGTGATGTGTTGGATAAGGAGAAGCCGTACGGACTCAGCAGACCCAAGCGAGGAGTGAGGCTCTGCTGGGATTGTCTGACAGAGCCCTTAGTCAGAGATGTATTCCACTCCTACCTCTTCTTGCGAGCTTCTTTGAGATTATATGGGGGCTGGAGATATGGAGTATGAGTGGACTTTCTGTATCTATTGTTGATGCAGAGTGGGGAGTCGTTTACAAGGGGCCAACTATTACTGTGCAAGTGGAGCAGGACTCTGGCAGCCTCAAATCAGACCTTTTCCTGGTGCATGTTGAAGTCCAAGAGGGCCACCTTCTGCATTATAGCAGCAGCTGCTAAGTTGTTAAGGTAAACAGAGAGCTCGGCAAAAAGGCAGAGCTCTCAATTTACCAGTTGGTTTATGTTCCTACCTTGACCTATCTGGATCATAAATCTGGATCATGACCGAAAGCAGCTAGGCACTCCCTTAGAGATAGGATGCTGAGCTTGGTCATCTGGGAGACCCTTGGTGTAGAATCGCTTCTCCTCCATATCGAGAGGAGTCAGCTGAGGTGGCTTGGACATATATTTTGGATGCCACCATGGCACCTCCCTTAACAGGTGTTCCATGCACTTCCCAACAGGAGGGCGACCAGGGGACTGCCCAGAACACAGAATGAACTATATGTCTCTCGGCTGGCCTAGCAACCAGGTGTGTAGAAGGTGCCTGGGTAGAGGGAAGTTTGTAAATTCCTGCTGAGGTTATTGCCCCGTGACCTTGTACCGGGTAAGCAGAAGATGATGAATACAAGTATGATACTTTTGATCCCAAATGTCACTGCTGTCATTTTTTAAATGTTTTGATATATTTTTACTATCTTCCTGAAACAGATTAATTGAATTTTTTGAATGTTCTATTTTTTTCCCAAAATAATTCTCACAATCTGATTGTGCCAAAACACAGTGTTCCTGCCTGAAATGGATGTGTTCAAATAACTTGGGGTTCTGTTCACAAGTGAGATAAGAATGAAGCGGGAGATTGATAGATGGGTCGCTGTGGCTGCTGCACTAACACAGCTTCTGCACCGGTCTGTGGTGGTGAAGAGAAAGCTGAGCGAACAATCAAAGCTCTTGTTTTACTGGTTGGTCTAATTTCTTAACATCGCCTATGCCATGAAATTTGACTGAAAGAACGACATCCTGGATATAAAAAAGCCTTCTCTGCAGGGTGTCTGAGCATTCCCTTAGAGACAGAGTGAAAACCTCTTTCATCCAGAACAAGCTAAGAGTACAACCGCTTCTTTTTCGTGTCAAGAGGAATCAGCTGAGGTGGCTCAGTCCACCTTGGACATGCTTGAGGAACTTTGTCTCTTGGCTAACCTGGGAGCACTTCGAGCTTACCCCAGCAGAGCTGGAGATGTGTTGGAAGAGGGAAGTCTAGAAGTCTCTGCTAACCCTAACCGTTTGACCCGGTCCTGATAAAGTGGAAGACAAGGGGTATAAGCACAAGCAATGTTGATACTGGTTTTACACATATTTCCTTTTGGACCATAATCCAGAAGTATTTAGAATATACCTCGCTTGAAGGTTTCTATTGACACTGAGTACATAAGACTGAATTACTCAAGAAAAAGAACAATCAGAAAACAATTTCCGTTTAGCTGCATAATATTTTAATGAGTCAATAAATTATTGTTTGGTGATTTTTCACCATTTGTTACTGGCATACAACAGAAAATGAAGGAAGAAGGGATTAAAAAATTTAGGTAACTAATAAGAACATGATGAGAAAACATTTTATAAGCAAGTGAACTCTTGGCTAGTTAAACAGACTGAAAAGGCAGGTATTAGAATGGCCCATTTAGACTCTTAACATAAATTAAATGGAAGGAATAATTTGAAAGAGCTCGTTTTACATGCACAGAGGGAGCACCCAATATTTTCAGTCCATGTGAAGGTAGTTTGTCTTCAGAGCTTTAGTTTAGAAAAATGAGTCAAAATCCCAGTTTGTACAGGCTGTACATTTCTTTAAACAATACTTTCCTATGCAATTCCGCATTATCAAAACAAGTTTATGGACTCATTTCTTTCTGTATCAATTACATGTGTTGTTATCAACCAGTTGACATTTGGATTTATCATGAGTTGGTTTATTAGTTACAGAAAAATGTAAACATACAACATGCTTTTTTGTCTCTTACAGTGTCTGCAGAATTATTAGGCAAGTTGAGAGGATTCTTTTTATTCTCAATCAACCCGAAATAATCAAAGCTTAGTATTTTTAGAAGTTGGAGTGTTTTTTTTGGATTTCCTGTCTTAGGAGGATATTTGTTTGTGCAGGTAACTATTACTGTGCAGAATTATTTGGCAAGTTTAGAAAAAAACAAATATATACCCACTTGTTTATTTCTACCAGGTAAACCAATATAACACAAAATGTAGAAATAAAAAATTATGACAATCACAAACAAATCAGTGACCAATATAGCCACCTTTCTTTATGATAAAACTCAAAAGCCTCCATCCATAGATCTTGTCATTTGCTTGATATGTTTATGATCAACATTTCGTGCAGCAGCACCACAGCCTCCCAGACTCTGTTCAGAGAGATGGACTGTTTTCCCTCCCTGTAGATCTCATATTTTATGAGGGACAACAGGTTCTTTATGGGGTTCAGATCAGGTGAACAAGGGGACCATGTTATTATTTTATCTTGTTTTAGACCTTTACTGGCCAGGCCCCCTTGAGTATTTGAATGCATGTGATAGAGCATTGTTCTGCGTGAAAATCATGATTTTCTTGAATGATACCGGCTTCTTCCTTTACCACTGCTTGAAAAAGTAGTCTTCCAGAAACTGGCAGTAGGTCTGGGAGTTGAGCTTCACTCCATCCTCAACCTGAAAATGTCCCACAAGTTCATCTTTGATGATACCTTTGATGACCCCACCTCCACCTTTCTGGCGTCTGAGTGGAGCTGTCATGACTGATCCAACCTGGTGTCCCTTCATCATTCTGGACTTCAAGAGTCAGTGTCATTTCATCCATCCATAAACCCTTCGAAAAATCAGTCTTAAGATATTTCTTGACATTCTATCCTATGTTTCTTGTTCAAATGACGGCCGTTTTTCAGGTTTCCTTACCTTGCCCATGTCCCTTAGTATCACACACCTTGTACTTTTCATTACCCCAGTAATGTTGCAGCTCTGAAATGTGGCAAAACTGGAGCAAATGGCATCTTGGCAGCTTCAGGCTTGATTTCCCTCAATTTATGGGCAGTAATTTTGCGTCTTTTTTTCCCCCAAGACGCTTCTTGCAACCTTGTTGCCTATTTTCCATGAAATACTTGATTGTTTGGTGATCACGCTTCAAAAGTTAGGCAATTTCAAGGCTGTTGCATCCCTCAGCAAGGCATCTCACAATTTCTGACTTTTCAAAGTCCATCAAATCTCTTTTTTGACCCATTTTGCCAAAGGAAAGGAAGTTGCCTAATAATTATGCAGACCTTATATAGGGTGTTGATGTCATTAGACCACACTCCTTCTCATTACAGAGATGCTCATCACCTGATTTACTTAATGAGCAGTTGGCTTTCAAGCCTTTGCAGCTAGGAGTGGGACAACATGTATGAAAAGGATAATGTGATCAAAATACAAATTTGCAGAATATTTCTGCACACACTTTATTTAACCAAGCATTTAGATATAAACTGTGTTTATGCATTTTTTAATCCCTAACCTATTTACTCTTCTTATTTTCCAGTGTCTGCTGTACCCATATGTGTACTGTGCATTGGACTTTGAATGCAACCTGTTGTCAGCTTTACCTCCTGCTCTGCCCTCTACACTTTTCCATCGGATTAATGTTTTGGTGATATGCACTGTAGATAAGTTCAGTCTCCTGACTTTTAAGACAGGTGCAATGGATGGAAATATACAAAAATACAACCCTATATGTCGTATAAATGTAAAATCTGACCAATGTGGTTATGATTATGAATTTACACCCATCTTGTATTTATGCACATGCTCCAGAGCATTAAAAAGTGGAGGGAAGTGGGGATTCTGCTGCAGGCCCAAGAGGAGACTATCAAATGCTGCACGATATTTTATGTTCAGACAAATGTTGTGAAAGTTAATTCTGTTGACTGACTCCTGCACTGAGCCCCTTCAACAATGTATATATCCATCCCCCGTTCCCCATGCTTGAGCCTCCGGACACAGAAGCACTTTGACATTTTCGGCTAATCTCTACATGAGTTCTGCATCCCGCAGCATTCAAGCATCCAATCTCTGCCTACATTTTACTCCTGCTGTTTGATGTTTCCTTCAAGTTGTGGGCGGTTTACTACTTTAACTTCACCTCCAGCTTCCCTTCCCCTTCAACCAGTATGGGAGAACATGCATTGTGACAGGCACTACAGTGCTGGTCTTCAGTCGTGGAAGAGATGTGGCACGCACAGCTCAGCTCCTGAGGTTCTTTTGCACTTTGTTACACAGTCACAGCTTGTTGGTCGAAAGATTAAAAGTTACAAGTAAAAATAAACATAGTGTTCAACCTGAAAATGTTTACAGATTGTCAAATGGTCATGGTTTAGTTAAGAGAACCTCTCGTATGACTGTAATTAGCTCTATTTGCAGCTTTAGTTCATTTATTGGATTGACGCTGTAGCTTGCGAAACAGTAGACTTAATGCCAGTAAGAAATCCAATAGATGCCCTTGTATCTATTTTTTTAAAGCTGCACTAAAACTCAAATATTTATGCTGAGATATGACATTCTCGTGCACTTGAAGTTTCATGTGGTTATGTTTGAAAAACATTGGAAGTTGAGCATATTTTTCTATTGGGAAATACTGTAAATAAAAATATTTTCAATGTATGTTTTTATTTTCAATGTATGTTTTTAGATCTGCTTGCTTCTCTCGTTGATTTTAGCCTTAAATGGTTTGCCTATGTTGTGAAGCATTCATTTCTACCATTAATTATGAATTTAAGTGCATTATTGTGGATGTTTAACTGGTTTTAGATACTCCAGTGGTGAGTGCGTGAGCTTGTAAGTGAGATTGTTGGTGTTTGTTGAGTCATTGAGTATTCAGAGAACATGGATGTCTCTGCAGAGGAATTGGAGGACACCTGGGGGCCAGTGATGATTTATCTTCATGTTCTTTCTGCAGCTCTACTGCCAGTTTTTAAGAACAGAGCATGTATTTTTGTGGCACTGGAATGAAGCAGCAGAATAAAGAGGGATTACCCAACTGAGTCCTTTACACTTACCATGAAAGAAGAGAGGATTGAGTGGTTTAAGGATCTCTCATATAAATACAAAATCTGTATAGTGGAATGGTTGTTGCAATCCGAGGGGAGCTTCATCTTGAAAAACTTTCTACTCCACGAAGCCTGTATAATGTTCAACCTATGAATTATTATCAAGTTTGTAAGACCGATTGTAGTGCTGCCTCTGAAATAAAACCACACCAGTTATTTATTGATAAATGTAAATTATTGTAAAGAGCTTAAAAAAATGTATGTTTTCGTTCTGTAAGTGGAGTTTAAGTGAGAAGTTTACATGTGAAATCCCCCTTTTACTGATAAAAGAAAAAGCATCATGTTTTGTGAGCAATGATGACACAACTTCTGTAACTTGAAATTAAGAAATGCTGTTTTAATTTAATCTGTATCATCTAAGTATGCACAGAATTAGATCTCAAATACAATTCCTACTAAATGCTCATATAAACTTATTTTTTTTTATTTTTTCTTCACTGACTGACATTAAATTGGACTCCCTTGTTAGATCACTTAGGACAGCAAAATAGTTTCATTTGAATGCAACAATAACAATGTCGATTATTTTTTTTAAGATTTTTTTTTTTTTTTTTTTTTGCCATTTCAGAAGTTTACATGCAAATCTCTAATATTATACTTTTGGCCAATTCCTTGGCCAATTCCTTGCAACCTGATTTAAATGAAACCCAAGCTTTACCGTCTTTACAAATACCATGCATCGTTATTTCCTGAAATGTTATTTCCAATTGATTCCATCGATTTCATTAAGCACACCATCCTATCTTTTGGTAAATCATCCCCCACACAACAGAATGCTACATTACAAGTAAACAAACTTAATGAGTGGCAAATAAAAATCTAATGGTTTTTTGTTGTGTGACTGTTGGGTATTCTGCCTTTTACAATGTTTGTAATACTTCTGATGAGAAAATAAAATTAAAACAACTTCAATAAATTCATGAAAAACTGGCAAACTTTTCTAACATCTAAATCAGGACTTTGTTTGTTACAAAGAAATGAGTCTTGAAATGTTAACATTACAAAATTTGTTTCATTAGAAGGCCATTACTGTGATGTTATGTTAAGTTTTATCTCAGACATTTTTTTTCATGTGTTTTTGAATGATCTTCTTTATTTTGTTAGATGGTAAAACTACAAACAATTACAAGTAATACCATCAAGCACATATCAGATGAATTATATTGGGAACTTATTCCCATTTACATATCATGTCTTAACTATTTGTAACTGAGTTGATTTGTCACTTTTAACAACATTGGAGTTGTGAGTTTATCTAATTTTGACTAAAATAAAATGGAAAAACAACCTTCACTCATGGAAAATTATTTCTTTGTACAGATCTGTAATAATGGACAAGTTATTGTGTTTGAGCTCAGTTCATCTTTCACAGAAATAAAAATATTTCACAAATGAAAGGATGTTTCATGGATTCATTTTACTTTTTCAACACTCTAAAATGTTATAAGCCATTAATAGAACTCCTTCTCATGCTGAGTCTCATTCATAAATTAGTTTCTCCTTAGAACATGATTTTGCAGATGTTTGACAGATAAGCTGCAGCTGTGGGTCTTACTCTCACACAGAGTTTATAATGATGCTCTTAATCATGTAACGGCAACAAAAAAAAATTTAACAAATTAGCCTTCGCTGGAGGATTGAACTGATTTCTAAAGCACACAAAGCCTTAAACTCACCCTCTATCATTTTAAATTTCTTTCATAACAGTAGGATGGTGTTAACGTGGTTTTCAGGGTCATAAAGGAGCCTTAAAATGAGCTGTACTTAAGTTAGACGGTGCTTAGAACTAGAAGAAACTTATCTGAGAACATGATTCTCAGAAATAACTTGTTTTTAGATGGTGGAAGAAAATTTTTACACACTATAATATAAGAAATGCTGGTTAGGTATCTCAGGTAATCCATAACTTTTGTGTGATGCAGTATTCACAATTTATTCAATACCATGTATTACAGACCAACTCACTATACAGCCAATTGAGTAAACATCTGTGGCAGGTTAATTTTCCTTCAGCCATTGCACGACTAAATCACAGCTGTGATTCGCACACAAACATGGACAAAATTGAAGGTACCCCTCATTTAATGAAAGACAAACCCACAATAGTTACAGAAGTAATTAAAATCTGACAAAAGTAATGAATACAATTTTTTATGAAAGTGAACAAATTAAAGTCGGATGTTTTCTTTTTTAAGTCATGCATCAGCAGAATGATTTGAAAAAATAAACTCATGACACAAAGCTGGAAAAAAGTGATGGTACCCGTAACTTTATGTTTTATTGCACGGTTATGATGTGGCAAAATGTAAAACCTTAAAAAATATATAAATATTTTTGTAAAGCTCTTAAAATATTTTTAATAGAATAAAAAAAGAACCATAGTTTCAAGCAAGCCTCACCAGGCTTGTCATCTAGACTTTCATCCAAACAGCCAGACAGTTTATTCACAAGTCTGGCTACTGTTAAAGCAGAGCCTGTGAGGAAACAGAAGAACAAAACACATAAAGCATCTGCTCATTATTCAACCAACATTTTAAGCCAAATCAAGCTTTTAATGAGGACTTGTTACCCTTTTATGGCTGTTTCTCTCTTCTTATGAATGTTTATTGTTCATTTTTGTAAACATACTAGACACATGGTTCAACATCAAATGGAGCAATTCTCTGGTAGACTGCCGGAAAATTCTAATGAAACTACTAATTAGGCCAGAGCCCCACTTAATGGCTATTTTATGATGCAAACAAACAAAACTGAGGTAAAAGATTTTCACTCTAGCAATTTGGACAAATCCTACATACAAACTACTATATTCTTTTATATCTTCATACTTTCCTAAATATTTAGGACATATATATTTTTATTGCTCTTTTGAGGCCCCTACCCACTGGATTGGAGCCCATATTTATTTAACGTAGATATTCTAATGTGCCAGTCCTCCTCTCTGACCTTTTTTACTTTCAGCATATTTTGAGATTAAATATGCTGCTTTTTATAACCATTCTTTTTTCCATGTTCTGATCAAAGCACCCATTTTATGATCAGCTGAGTTTATGCTGTTATTATCCTCCAGTCCACACCGAGTACGTTTCCATTAGCTCCAGTGACCTCTACATAAGCCTTATTGTTATTCATGACTGCACAAAATTTCTC
>JAUZNJ010039990.1:0-10528 GCA_034780135.1 Jordanella pulchra | reverse complement strand
AAGATAAATGGAGCTGTATCTCTTTATATTCCGTTACAGTCATACCATATCTCTTTGTATCTGTTAAAACTGGTAGCGGAGGTATCTTCTATTGTAATGTTTTATTCATGTACTCTGAATTGTCTTTGTATTGAACTGTGGAATAAAAATATACTTGCCTTGTGAAAGAGAAAATTATCTCTTAAGTAAGCTTGACCATTAATTAATGGAACTTATTGGAATCTGGGCTTAAATGTCAACCAAACCTATTTGCTCAGTCACAGATAAAAGCCTCTTGATAAACCAAACATTACCCGCCACATATCTGACTTGATAACCTTTTAAAGAAAATATTTTCATTAGTTTCAGACAAACTATTCACTTAATTTTATTATATTAAACTGCACTTACAATATTCACCACTGTTGGTCGCCATTTCTGCTTTCTTCTGAGCACAAAGCCAGCTTGCTTTGAGTCGCAATGAATCACAGGATACTGAAGGCTAAGGAGGATACACCAGATCCGTCCTTCAAAAAGGCAAAAAGAAGGTTGTATTCGTTGGCCGCATACGGAGGAGTCTTCCAATTCGAACAGGCCACGTTCCCGCCCTATGACGTAATCGGCCAACGATTCTGGCCTCCACAGGACCCAGCCACCGGATCAGTTTCCTTATGGAAGGTCTAAGTTACAAGTAAGAAGTTTGTGTGCTTCAAGCAAACCAGATTTTCATTGATAGCTTATTAATAGGCTTTTTCTGATCTCTAATCTCTAAAATCTGCAGGACAGGGCTGACTTTGGCAGCCCTCATTACACCTATAAATGGACCATCACCACATATTTACCACCCATTTCCTTGCCATCGAATCAATGATGTCTACTCTGATTTCATAATGAGCTGTTGTACTGACTCTGGATTTGCACTCGGCCCATCGTAATGCTCACACTTGTGGACACAGAGCTGAAAAGGCAGACATTTTTGTGGGACTTTCTTTGGCAAGTCTAGTCTTGCATCTCCACATTTCAGCACCCTTATGAAGAGCTTCACTTATTCACTGTTTAGTAGAAGGTGGTAACATGCATGTTCTTTTGGGGGATATCTTTATTTTGACTCTGCGATCTCCCTGGATGTTCATAAGCTCAACAACTGTCCTCAAAGATCTTGTTGACTGAGCTAAGTATTTTGTATAGCCCTTTTGGATCAGATCACTTGCATGTGCATGAATGTAGCCAGTGGTGCAAAATGTAGGTCTGCACTAGAGAGGGCGCCAGCGGGCTAAAGAAAAGTTAAGCTTTAAAAAGACAATTCTTTAATTCCAACACCGATAGTTTTTACAGATCATGCTGTGCCCAGAACAAAACACTGCTCCTCACAAACACATCCTCCACCCTGACTTCCTCATACATTTCCTTCATGTTTGGTGGAAAGAGAGGCAACTATTTTTCCCATGGCTATAAAAGACACTTGTCTTTGATCAGCACTTCCTAAACTATTTTATCATCACATTTTTTTATCAGATTCTTACTTTTGAAACAATAAGTTGGCTATCTCTTTTTTGTTTTTAGAGGGTAGGGGGGGTAATGATTAGCTTTCACACCTATTTGTTCCCTCTGAAAGAAGCATGCTTATATTGTTATATAGTTGATAATGTTATATGTTGATCGACCTGGAGGAAGGTTTTTTTTTTGCAGCTCTCCAGATACAGTGCTAACCAACAGCCATGACGAGAAGCAAGTAAGACTTTCTTTTCTACTTAAGTAAATTGAAAAAGCATGTATTTAAATATATTTAACTTCTTTTTTTAAGGAAAGATTACAGCCGCTGAAGTAAATCATAAATCATCTTACCTACGATAGTTATAGGTAAATAATAAAAACAAACATAATTAGGTATAGCTTTCTTGTTCTCATCTTTTACATGATTTATTTTAGTTATTTATTTTTTTGTTTAAAGACTCGAATGTGGACAATTTTCAACTGTCCAGTTTTGATTTGGGTAAGTAGGTATTCATTTTTAAATTTGATTGGCAGAAACATGGTTGTCCCCAAGTGGAAAAAAAATGTTGGTTCTCTATTTTCTTCAGATGCAATTATGCCAGCTGAAGCCTGATCTGATATCCAAAGAGACACCCCCTTTTTGCACAGAATACCACTTTTCCAAATAATAATCCAACTGTCTTCTTTGGAACCTTCACAGTCACACAAGAGGGAAGTGAGACCCTGCAGTAACAGCACCACCAGCAGAAGAAACCTACCTTCAACAGGGAGATTCCTTTTCATGGACCAGGCAACCTCAAAATCCACCACCTGAATAGGTGGGCATTTCAAGTGGACAACTTCATACCCAACCCCAGATGCAGGGAACTGAAGGCTCTTCTATTCCAGCAGAGGAGACCCAAACTCCAAAACTCGAAACTGTTGGCTTTCTAGCAATGGAGCAATATTTTTCTCAATCCAAAGAACTATGCAGCACGGTGGGAATGTAGTTGAAGCGGAGAGTGCTGTTTTTTATGTGGATGGACAAAATCTATAACGGCAATCTGAAGCTGGACCAGACAGAAGAGGTGTGTAAATAACTATTGCTTATATTTTCTTTTTTTAGAATTACTTATAGATTCTGAGTATCAAATTATGCTAGCTTTCTAAGATTTCAGAGGCTGGAGGGGGGGAATGAGAGAGAGAGAGACAGAAAGAGAGACGTGTGGTGTGCAGAGTGGAATGAGAAACGGATGAGACTAAGCATTTTATTTGGAGCTCCAAAGGTAAAGTGAAAAATAAAAATGAAGAACTTTGCTTCTTTCCACAGAGAGATCATATTCTTTGGAAAGACCTGATCCATCATCTTTTAGATCACAACATGAGGAGGCCATTAGCAATTCACGTGCTGTTAGAAGTGGAATAATTGGTAACAAATAAAAAATAAAATATATCCTGTTACTTTTTACCTTCATAAAATAATATTTTATGAAGACTCATCTCCTTCAAGTGGAAGGAATGGACTAAGACCAGCTCACTTCAGAAGAAAGAAGAATGAAGGTAGACATCTATTAGTTCTTAGGGGTTTTGAAGTTTTAAATCGTCCTTACTACAATAGCTTCTTTTTTTCCTCATGAGGAAGTCGGAGGGACGGAACAGTTATACCAAAACAAACCCATTGTACCTACACCAGGTTGAAGGCAGAATTTCTTCACCCTTCGACAACGATGGATCTTGCCGCCTTGCTTTACATACCTTGGCTGTTGTGAGTGAAATACTATTATCACCCTGCATTCGAGAGGAAGATCCACAAATTCCTCTGGAAAATGTGAGAGAAATATATAGGGGATTTTTTAATGAAAAACCCAAATTAGTGAATAAAAATGTCTGAGCCACATTTACCTCAGTCAAACACAACCCCAAATGTTTCTCATTCAGACAGAACCCAAAATGATGCACAACCAGATACTTTTCAGTGAAATTTCTCTAAATATTTTTGGGAAGGAAGCATCAACTTATCTCCTCAACATCAAAAACTGAAAAGACACATAAACGTCATCAGGCTGCTGGCAGATAAACCGGTAGGATTAATACAAAAGCAGACTGTGCTCAGGTCTCAACAAGAGTTTTTTTCCATCCCATCTTTAGTCCCAATTCAATTCACATTCTCATTGTTTTTGGATTGAATTCTATGGAGGTAAAGAAGAAATGGCTCTTAGAAAATCCCCCAAAATGTATGTGGATTTACCCATGCAATTCAAGAGTCTGATCCAGCCAAATACTTCCATTAGATAGTCAGTTGAGAAAGATTTGGATATGAAAATGAGAACTGTTTTGAATGAAACCGGGTTAATCATTTATGAAAAAATACCGAAATATGAGGCTTTCCTACAGAGGTATCTGACTTTTTATGAAACAAGGTTGGCTAGAGGAACCTCAGATAGCTATTCCTCTTCGGCAGGAGGGTGGAGAGAATGACCGTCACTCTGAGACTGAGATTGTTGCTGATGAGCTGTCTGAAATGGACGAAACAGCAAGCGAAGTGATAAAAAGCCTTCCCAAAAGCATTGAATACATTTAAAAGAAACTTCAAAAGGAGGATTTATTTTTAAGAGCGTATCCATTACGAGGTCTAATTTAATTGATTTAATAAAGAATCATATCCTATATAAAAAAGCCTCTACAACCTACAGGCTGGAATCATTGCCTTAGTATTATGGATCGATTAAACATCCCTGCATCATCTGTGAGTAACCCACATGTGAACAGTACCGCCGGCTCAAGACCGAACCAGAAAAAATAGAGGAGGATGAAAGGCCTTCTGTAAAGACAAGAAATAATTTTATCCTCTCTCCCTGTTGCCCTCTGGAAGGCGCTACAGGCAAATGAAGATCAGCACAAACAGACTCAAAAACAGTTTTTTCCCCCAAGCCATTGCCGCCCTCCACTCCGACCTGCACTGTCGGTCACTTTTCACCTGTTTTGCACTATTCCCCCCCACAAACTGTGCCAGTACTGTTTACATTTTCCTTTTCCTTCTATTATATTTATTATTTTATTTTTTTATTTCACGGTAGCTGAAATGGAAGTCCCAAAAAATCTCATTGTATCCATTGTAGAATATGATGACAATAAAGGATTTCTGATTCTGATTCTCCCTACTTCTCTGTAAAAACAGAGGGTGAAGAAAGCAAGGAAAAGGGATTAAGTGTAAGAGAAGAAGACATTCTTCACACTGGATCACCTTTTCCTATAACTCCTTTCCTTACAACGCCCTCATGTCATTAATTATCAATAAAAAATTTTATTGATTTAATTTAAAGCGTTCAGTCTTACATCATATTTCATAACAATCTTTAGACCCTTTAAAGCCCAAACCATGAAATAATTGACAGAAAATTATGATTTTTTTTAATATAGGAGTTGTCATGTCATGATCCTTGGTTTTGTGTTTCATTTTTTAGCTTCCTGTTGTCTCTGTGCTCTCCGTGTCGTCCTGTCCTGCCTTGATTACCCCCCAGGTGTGTCTCGTTTCCCTGATTACTTCCCTGTGTATTTAAACCCACCTGTGTCTTCTGTTCTTCGTCGGGTCCTCGTCTGTGATTGTCTAAGATGTCTGAGTTTGTCTGAGTTACTCCTCATCGTTTCATCTGCTTCTCGTATGTCCAGCGCTACCGGTGTTTAACCCTGGATTCTGTTAAGTCGTGCTGTCTGGCCTGAGGACTTTTCAGTTGCTGTACTTGTTGGATTATTCTTCATTAAAACTTCATTTTTTTCACCACATCCTGGTTCCAGCCTCTGCCTCACCACCGACACCACAACCGCTTCATGACATGTCATTGAATTCTATGAAAAATTATGAAAAAAAAACATACATTTTGTCTAAGTTAAAGTTTTTCTTTTACACCATTAGCTACCTCATTTTTGAGACATCAGCAACAGCATAATACTTGTTGCATCAAAAACCTGCACGCTCTATGACAGAGGTTAAAAAACACAATGCTGACCGCATACCGTGGAGAAAACATGTTTTTCTATTGACATTTAAAGTAGGACTAAATTTTATTGGCCATCTCATTCTCCACCATGGGGGTTAGAAAAGGGTGCTTGGGTCAGGTGGTGTCACAATTCCTTATGGGGTTATAAAGCTTTCTTACTAGGGGTTATATCAAAATTAGTTTCCTGGATGAGATGGTATTCTGTATTTAAAGTAAAGCATGTTTCAGACCAAAGAACACAAAAGAACAAATTATAAAGCTTTTTAAATTGAAGGATGAAAGGTATATCTGTGTCTAAATCAGGCATCCCCAATCTCGGTCCTCGGTGTCCTGCAGCTTTTAGAGGCTTCCCTGCTTCAGCTCAGCTGATTCTGATGACTGAAGTTCAGCAAACGGCTGTTAATCACCCATCAATGGAAATCAGCTGTGCTGAAGCAGGGAAGCCTCTAAAAGCTGCAGGATAGCAGCCCTCGAGGACTGAGATTTGGGATGCCTGGTCTAAATTTAAATCAGTTTTATGGAGGGGAGGTCAAAGATTAGTTCAAACACATAAGGTCCTGCTTGGTCACATGAGGTCATGGGACAGTCATATGAAGGATGCAGGTGGGATGTCCAGGGTAAGGTGGGGGTCACACATTTTTATGGGGTTATAAAGCTTTATTAGTGGGGTTTAAGCAAGAGGTGTCCAGGTTCATGAGGGGTTCATAATACTTTATAAGGGATCACAAATCTTTCAATTTGACAGAAGGTGCAATCTGACAATGATTAATGACAGGAAAAATTGGTTGGCATTGTTTGTTCGAACAACAGATGGTGTCATCCAGGTCATCCCAGATTAACTGTAGGCAGTAGGTTTTTGGCCATATTATGGAGTGTTTACCAGTGTTCTCTTTGTAATCCTTTTTCATGTTACCTTCTCTGAGTGGACAAGATGTTCTATAGCCACTGGCCCTTGTGTTTTTTATTAAATTTACTTTAATTTATTTTAGATTTTCATAGACCTTTTTAGTTGCTTTTAATTTCTTTCTAATCTTTTTAAAATAATTTTTATGTAAATAAAACCTGGAACTGTAACAGCTCTGGTGTTCTTGTTCAGTCCACCTTCATATTCTCTCCTATGTTCCTATTTATTAATAATTGGGAAATACAGCACTTCCTTTTATAGATATATTTGCCATCACATCAGGCAAAAGCTGCAAAAAAGAATCAGTGCACAATTTAAATATATTGCTCGATAGATCTAATTTAGCTTCACATAACTGAATGTGACAACATGCTTTCCTTGGTATGTAATACTTGCTTCATTGCCCATTGGTATAATGTTTTTTACAAATCAATGCAGAAACCAATCATTAGTAAGCAATAGCATTTGCTATTGAACACATTCATTTAAGTTATTATAACATTCAATAAAGTACAGGATTTCCTGTATTAGTAGACTATGCTCTTAATTAGAACTGATCAGATTTGAGAAATGTCCTTAAAAGATATATGCCTCAAATCCAAATGGGTAAATTTAATAATACAAAAACAAAAAAAACAAGCAAGTACAACAAGATCTGCAAAATCTGCCAAGAATGACAAATATATGTCACTGAAGTGTCTTGTTCAAAATAAAAGGTAAAATCTGTATTTTCTTTACCAAAACTTGTATGGAGTGACATGTCAGTGAATCTATATTATGCACAGGATGCACAAGCAATACTGTGCAAGGGAACACATGCTGTACCATTTACATTGTGTGGTATCTCACCAAACCTCAAGTTGTTGACCTAGTTTGTCTGCAAAGGCACATACAAGGTAACTGCAGTAGGTGAACAGGAAATCATCACTGAGCTAATTTCCAGTAAAGTCTGAGGTTAAGCAGACACGCTATCATAACCTTCCTCACCGCAGCTTCTAAAACCCTTACTGGCATTGAATGCCAAGGAACCCATGACCCTTTCCCCTCTTTCTTTCTCATACAACAAAATTGGTCCAGTCGAGTTCTGGTCCACAAAATACATTTACAATCGACCCACAAAGAATGATGGCCCGCTTGCTGCCCACACATGGACCAGCTGTCGACCCAGTGGTGGATCTGTGCTGGTGCCAGATTTTAGCTCAATTTCCACTTTAATAAAGCCATGTAATAACTGAATTAGCTCCCAAAACTAAAAACACCAAATAACCTTAATCTGATGAGTTGACAAAGAGTCCTTTCAGCTGCGTGCTTGATCATGGGTCATTACAAGTTGCTTAAAGGCCCGTTTTTACACCAGATGCTCTTTCTGCAACCATGATTTGTAAGTCAGGAGGTGAGATTTTTTTTTTTTTTTTTTGCAGTGTCCTGTCTGGCGATGTGGCAATAAGAATAATTTTCTTGATGCCAAACAGAGCCCAACAGATTTTGCTTTCACAAGTGGAGCAGTAGGGCTATCGCTATAGTGTTCCGCTTGTTTTATGCATATAAATTGCTTTATTACAATTATATTGTACAGGGAGTTTTAAAGATTATATGGACACCACAATGTACGTAGAACAGGAAAGGCAAAACAGAAAAAAACAGGAGAAAAGATGTAAGAAACAGGAGATAAAAGGGAGACAATGATAAAACAACTTCAGTCTGCTTCACCACTCGCAAAGAGATGCAAAAAGAACAGCACAACCAATGGACATGGTACGAAAAGGAGGAGTGATTTCTACAGAGGATCCCTCCTGCTAAGAGCTATGAAGGTCTACAATAACTAATTTGAAATGTGGCAAGGTGCACACTACAGAGGGCCCGGGTGGGATTTGATCCCAAGACTCGCGGGTGAAAGTCACACGCGCAGACCAGTCAGCTAAAGGAATAACCTGTTGGCCAAGTAGCCAAGGTTGCATAGTCAACTTTTTTGCAGGGCATTGGTAGCCCTTGAATGTCCGCTAAGTGTGGCACAAATCTACCAAACATTTTCTTCTTATTTCAGTTTCTTGAATCAAACATAAATATCAATATATTTTAGACTCCTGAGAATAATTTTACTCTCACATCCTCACTTTAATCAAATGCTAACTAAGAGTTTTATGCATATTTAAGAAACAAAAGCATATTTAATTTAAGCATCAATTTTTTCTTTGTTAGACAAATTTCAAAACTCAAGTCATAATGGCGAGAAAAAAAAGATCAAAATGATCCAATATGTGACTTGGAACAGGAGGTGCCACATGAATGATGTGGTTTGTTGCTGTATATCAGTAAGGAACTTAAAACAACATTGAAAACCACAAGCCACATCGCTTTTTTTGTCCATACTGCAATTCAACAGTGCACTTCCTTCTTTGGCACAATCTGACAAACATAAAGCTTAAAGAAAAAAGGTCCCACGATCACAAAGCCACTGCTCTTCAAGTGAAAAAACTTGTGACAACTCTGCAAAATAACAGTGCAGCACTTGTAATAGTTGGTATAACTCTGTTCATGGCACCAAAATACAATGTTCATATCAAAACTTTGCGTTTCTTTTTATCTTTATTGAAGGCAAGACCCACAATGGTGGTCCACACTTCCCAGCTGTTTGGCAGGATAACATATATGTTATTTGTTAATGATTCATTGTAAATATGTTATTTCCACCTGTTTTATATCCATAAGTGTTATACTTGCCCATCAAAAAGATAGTAACTGGGTAGCTCCTGTACATTGAAATGAGAATAAAAAAGGAAAACAAAAACGTACTTTCTGCTACCAAAAAAATAATGTGTGAGATCTCTTGAAGCTCTTTAGCAATTCATACCTTTTGGGGCAAATGTATTTTAGTTCAGAAATGAAACTTTAGGGTGGGACTTCTTGCCAGTGGCTTGGTCGCACATTCAACTGTTCAAATACTCTTGTTGTAGAATTGAAAAAGTTTACACCAAAATATAAAAATTGTATGAAATTTAGTTTATTTGTACAGCACCAATTCACAACACATCTTCTTAAGGCACTTTACAGAGACAATTAAATAAGATCACACTTTTAGATTGGTTGAAAGTTTTCTATCTAAAGAAAAGCAGCTGATTGCATCAACTTATTGAGTCGACAGCAATCCTTTACACAAAGCATGCATGAAGCGACAGTGGAGAGAAAAACTCCCTTTTAACAGGAAGAAACCTCTAGCAGAACCAGGCTCAATGTGAGCGGCCATCTGCTAAGGATGAAAAAGTATTAGACATCTAGTTTAATAAAGGAGATTGATGGATATTCACTCAGTTGGCATTAGATCACAGGAGCGGAGGACGTGGAATCTGGTTCTGCCCCATTGTAGTACATCCTGCGGAGCACTTTACACAGTCATGTTAATCAATGAGAACTGTTCCACATTCACCGCTACTCCGCTGCACATCTCAGTCCACGTACGTCTTCTCCGTCTGTTACTGTCAAAATATGGAGCCAAGCTATTTTCTGCTCCACTCAGGTCTGTTGGAAGCCGACCAAGTCAAAATAAGGAATTGCAATATTACTTTACAAGTGAGAAGGAAGATTTTAAATTCTATCAGGAAGCCAATGAAGAGAAGCTAAGAGAGGAGAAATATGATCTCTGTTTTTAATTTTCATCAGAGCTCTGGCTGCAGCATTTTGGATCAGCTGAAGGCTTTTAACTACAGTTTGTGGACTTCCTGATAGTAAAGCAAGTAACAAATCCATGGACTAGTTTCTTAGCATCACCCTTGTAAAGGATATTTCTAATTTTTGTAATATTCTGGAGATTAAAGAAGGAAATTCTAGAAACCTCTTTGATATGGGATTTAAATGACAGCTCCTGATCGAAAATAACAGCAAGATTTTTTACTTTATTATGTGAGATTAATTTAATCCCATCTAGATGAAGTGATTGACTAATCAGTTGATTTTTCAGAGACTCTGGTCCAAAGACAATAACTTCTCTTTTGTCTGCATTCGGAAGCAGAAAGTTAAGAGTCATCCAGGTTTTTATGTCTTCAAGATATGCCTTTAGTATATGTAATGGGTTAGTTGGGTCGGGATTTATATACAGTAATAGCTGAGTGTCATCTGCATAGCAGTGGAAATTAACCCCATGCTGTTTAATAATTCTACCAATTTGGAGCATATATAT
>JAUZNJ010039989.1:0-10529 GCA_034780135.1 Jordanella pulchra | reverse complement strand
AGAGACGATATAGCCGATAAATTAAATGACGTCGATAGTTTTTATTAATTGTGCGATTAATTGATTTATCGTTTATCGCGACAGGCCTATGTGTGTGTGTGTGTGTGTTTGTGTGCACACGCTCTTTTGCATGTTTTGCAAAGATGGCTGTCTATGGAAGCCTGTTTCCTGCCGTCCCCAGCAGATGTTTCACATCTCTTGTTTCTTCGCCTCCACCCATACGCCTGCCAACAAAAGGACTCTTAGTGATCTTATTAAGCTGACTTTCTTCTCCGCTTTCGCTTCTGTTTCTTTTAGCACCAACTCGGCCCCGGCTCCTGCTACCCAATATTGATTTCATGAATGTTACTTGTTAAATCAGTTTTCAGGTGTTTTCATTTCAGAAAAAAAATTCTCATTGTGTTATTTATCATGGGTCGATAGTGATTTGGACAAAATGTGAGACTGCTGAGTTGCTGCAAGAAGTCCAAGCAGCTGCTGTGCCGAATGTAACAAGTCGGTATTCTGTCTGAAGTAATTTGCCATGCACTTTGAGCGGAAGAGAGAAAATCATTTCTCCTTTTGCTTCTCCTTTGTTCGTTGCAAAAATGTGGAACTTATTTCACACCAATGTATTTTCATTTTCCCATGGAATACAAAACTGCCAAAGTCACTGAGGTACCAATTCACTCTGGAGCAGCAAACCCTAATTTCCAGTCGGAGCTGAGGATAAGAGATGAGTTTTTAATAGAGAGAATGTCATGCCTGCTGGCTTCCACAGGTTCACAACTCATTTACTCCAATTCCTCATCTCTCCTTGTTAAAGGCGACACGCTCAGAGCGCTGCTAAACACCCACCTCTTTGCTGCAAGGTGGTTTTCTTGGTTCTGGCTTTCTGAAGGCTACTCCAGGCTGTTTCTTTGCCTGTGGCCTCTGGGTTGACTTTGAACATGTTTCCTCCACTCCCAAACTGTTCTGCAGCTTTTCTGGCCCGTTGGTCCCAAGGCAGCTGGTTAACCTCTCTGCTGTCTGCTGACTGTTCTCCCCCTGTAAAAAACAAGCCCCAGAAGCTACCACTTTATGAGAGGAGGAAGCACCTTTAACCCCCCGAAGCTCAGGCCGCCTTGTCGAGCTGCAAATGTTGGGTGAAAAAGCTGCAACCGTGCTCAGAGTAGATGGTAAGGCATCTCCCTAGCTGTTGTCCCCAACTGAGAAAAAATACAGTTGAACAATATTCCTATTTTCTGTCCCAGCCCTTCCCTGATGACACAAAGTCAGCCTCAGCCTGCGACTTAGTCACCTTAGGAAAAAAAAACATGAGTGCATAAATGTGCTTTTTAATATAACTCTTGCAATTTAACTTTTAATAGTTCAAAACATTTAATTGAACATTGCTCTTTTTATTTTCTGTTTAAATGTTCTGCCCCAAACTGTTAATGCAGATACAAAGAGACAAATGATGTGGCTGTTTAATGCTAATCTAAGCTGCCAGTGCTTCTATGGGGCTTTTTAAACTGTTGTTCAAAGTGTTCCCACCCACAGATATACGAGTGCTTTTATTGATTGATTTTTGTACTGTAAGTAAGGCTGAACTATTCTTTTGAAACACAACAAAGGGCCCACTGGCACCTATGTACTGCAGCATCGCTTTGGCTAGCTGTGGCTACAATACACACCATCATTGTGTAAATTAGAGATGTTAACAACTGATCGACTTTTGATAATTCAGTTAATGGTTTATAAGAATAAAATTTGTTCCATCTAATTAATTGATAACTTTTACTTAGGAGTTTCTTTCAGTCTTGTAATGCCACAGCCCTCTACCAGAGGGCGCTGCTCTTCATTTTTAAGTGGAGCCTCTTTGGGATTTACAGTAGAAACAATGCCAGATCAGAGGCATGCTAGAACAGAACCATGAATGGATCCAATGTGATCTGTATTATGTATATCGTTTAATGGCAAGAAGGATGCTGAATGAACTTTTACATTGTAGGATAAATCACTTTAAGATTAATTAATTAGTTAATGTGAATAAATGGATGTAGTGTGTGCTGTCAGTGTTGATGGTGAAGTGGCAGGAACTGAAAAAAAGTTTTGATTTATCTTTGATATTCATAGTTTGCAAGAAGCTCAGCTGCTCAAGTCAGAAACTCCATCAGTTGTAGCTTTTATCACACCTGCAAAGTAAAGGACAGCAGTAGCACTGCAGGAGAGGAGACGTTCTTTGAATTAATAAATAGGAGGATCAGAGCGAGATACTTTACAATCCAACTGTTCATTACATAACAGATCCCTTTATGGATTTTCACAGCTGAAATACATGGTTGAAAAAAATAATCCTTGCTTTTTCTGCTTAAAAACACCTAGCGGAATCCTGACCAATCACATTACTCTTCACCGACACTCTGAAAGAAAACCGTTCTGCCAAGACATGTCGAGAACAAGCAGTGAGAACCACAGAGACCAGCCTGAACAAAATGGCGTCAAGTCTCGGCTCTCATGGATCATGTAGAAGCTTTAAGCCAATGGCAGATGGACTATAAAGAAAGCCCAGGAAAACCAGAGCTATGTCTATTATTATGTCTGATGAAATGAAGTAACTTTTACATCACGGTTAGCTTTTAAGATCAGCTTTCCAAGGGTGGGATAAAATATATGAAAACTTGTCTGACATGTCATCCTAGTCATAAAAAGCATTTTTCCCGTCTCCTTCATCTATCTAAAAAAAATAGCCTCTACTATTGTGGTGGTGTCATTATCAGGTGTCATGTTGATGAGACTCTCTCTGAATTTATTGTGAAGCATGAATAATCAGAGCCAAAACAAATGTTTTTCTTCTTCCTGCCACCTGGAGATCAAGAGCAAGTTGTCAGTTCTCCCGGAGTGTTTAACCAGCTTTAGTGCTTGGAGTTGGTCTCTGTCCATCCATCTGCTTTTTGAGATCTGACAACAGGTTCTTAACGTAACTCGGATTTAGGCTGTTATTTTGGCCACTTTATGTTGTGAAATACTTAACATTTATAAATCGTTTCCTAAACCGACTCTGACTGGTGATCATCAGGTTAAATGTTATGGTACTTTAACTAAACTAAGCATAGTGACTACCTATACCCAAAAATAATCTTGTAGACCCATTGTTTATGTAACATTCTGTTTTATGTTTCCTTTTAGTATAAAACTGTTGACTGCTTGGGTTTATTGATAAGTTTCATTTAAAGTTTTGGTTCATTTCCTGTAAACAACATTGGAGTTAATAGCTGAAATGTGGTACAGAGATAATTTCACCAAGTCTGTGGCTATATCAGATAACCTGATATAAAGATGCAGAGAAACTTAATTTCTTGATATCTATGGTTTGATTTCTTTGTATGTATGATTTGCATGGATTGTTACCGACATCTGGTGAAACTGTCATGTCAGTAGCACCTCTAGAAATATATTTACTGAGGAAAATGGTGGCATGTTCAATACTTATTTTACTCGCTGTATTTTAGTCTAAAACCTCATTTTTATTCAACATTTTACAAACTAGTTTCACTTTTTTTCTTCTAGTGTGATGCAATGTCATCTATTTGGATGTCCAATCCATTTTTTTTGTAATCCCCTTCCTTTTCCCTTTTCCTCCCATTTGTTTCAGCAGGGTCGGTGTATCGTCACAGTGCAGCTTTCTGATGACGAGCTGGCTGCAGATGATGAGGGCGTGGACTACTTTCTGCTGTTTGCCGGCAGCACACAGAGACATCTCACCAGCACCCTAAGGAGCAGCCATGACACCTTACAGGCATTATGTCCCGGTGAGCCACCTCCCCAGTAGTCTCCCAGTTTCTTTTTTCTATGGAAGAGAGAGACTGTAATCAAGACATTTGGGATCTGAAACCACTCTTGTCTTTGAAATTGCCAGATTTAATTAATAAAGCAGCCTCTATAGTAGAATTATGTGGATACATCTGGTTTGGATGAATAAAAACTGAAATCAGGATTATTTGACCAAGAGTTGATGCGTTATAAATGGATTTAATTCGATTCTGGAGGCAAAATACAGGGTGATTGTATTGTATTTACAATTAATGAGCATGCAAGCATACATATAGTTGGCCCTCTGCCTCAGTTAATCGATCAACAACGAGGAGATTTAAAAGAAGTATCCAAAAGGCCTACAGTAACTGGATGAAGCCTTGTGGAAAACATAACTTACATGATATAGGAGGGGCACACAATTTGGACAGCTATCTATTTGATTAGATTACATTCAATGCTGCATGGCATGAAACATGGTGGAATCTGACGTTAGCAGCATGATGCTGTGAAAATTAGGGTTTTATCCACCAGGGAGTGAAAAGTTGGTCAGAGATGTTAGGGAGATGGATAGGGCTAAATACGGGAAAGCTCTTGCAAAAAAAACAAAAAAAAACTGCTGGATACTGCAGATGACTTGGACTTGGAATAGAGGTTCACCTTCCAACTGGAAACCAGAGCTGGAATAAAATGGTTTGGATCACAATCAGCTTTTCTGATCCTTTTCTTTTTATTATTTTAATGGATTAATTCTGACATGGCTTATAATGATTTAAATTTAGCCAGTTTGTTTGAGGTACTGCTGTCAGAGTAAGTAAATGAGCTTTAAACAGCACCTAGATCAAGAGGCAAAGTTCACCGTGCACACAACTTGGCAGGGATTAATTGCTTTTTTTTTAAAGTAACAGGCTATATTTTTCAGCATACAGGTTACTAATGAAATATTTGCAACATCAATCCAGTGCAGTGTAATCAGATATGGTCAATATGTGCCATTAAAAAATGGTCTAACAAATGTTTGTCTGTCAGTTTCTTTGTATTATTTCTGAAATCAGTGCTGAATAAATAATGACAAAGACTAGCCATTTACAAAGTGGTAAAAAACTGAATAATGGGTTGTAATGTGTAGTAAAAAAGTTTAAAAATCAAAATCAATGATGAATAGTTTATCTAAAAAAAAGAATAATCTTTAAAAGTTGATTAAAGTTATAGTTATAGTCTGACATAGTGGTTGTCAACTACTGGCATAAATCTGCTACCTGGCCTCCATTTTAGTTCCATGTTTATCCGATCTGCTCTGTCCCTGCAACGTTTTAAGAGAAAACATTGATGGTTCCTAATAAACACCAATTAACCAGCTTCAGCCTTTGTAAAGGTTTTGATAAAGACTATTGAAAAACAACTTTTCTTGCCTTTCTATCCTCTCAGTACTGTTGAGTTGGTTGTAGGGAAGCAAGGCTTAAAGATGTTTTATAGAGTTTGGAGAATCAGCAAATCCATTGATCAGTATTGATTGTTTCTACATTAGCTGCCAGACAGCAAAGACTGGATCTCTCTTGATAATTTTCCACATTTAGCAATAACAGATGTTGGGAACAGCATAAAATATGAAGAACCGGAGGAGGAGCTCTAGCTGAATTTGTTTTTCTTTACTTGGCAGGTAAAGAATAAAGACGGCACACGATGAACCATTATCTTATTAAGAGCTCAGCTGAAATACAGGCGTCTGTTGGGGGTTGTGGAGAGGTGTTACTTTCCTTTCACAGATTAGCTCTGCTGCGCCGCCTCCTCCATCAGGAGGCTCTGGACTCGTAAACGGTCAGAATGATGCAGGATGGATTTCCCAGATGACTTGGAAAAATAACAGTTACAGATTCAATGAAACACTTCTATCTAAATGCCTTTTAGCAAGGAAATGACACAAACTTGACTTGGCGTAGTTTGTCAAGCTGCAAGGTGGATGTCTGATATGCTAAAACACACCAAGAATATTCTCAGTTCAGGTGGAGCTTCAAATGATTGTAACATTTCTGAAGCAGGAAGGCTTTCAGCAGTGTTATATTCACTGAACAAGCTCGTGTTTTTTCAAACATGTTTGAACAAATAGATTTTTAATATGATTTAACAAGACTAAGCTAAGAAAAGATCTGCGTTTTGAGGACTTTCACAACAACAGCCAATGTGACCAGATCTTCCTATCTGTGTACATCCTGTCAGCAGACAGCAAAATGCTAGAAGAAGCACAAAAATAGTTATTGCTACTGTTGCAAAAATAAATAAATAAATAAAAATTATTGAAAGAAACGGCATTTCTGTGCAACCAGTGGGGGACTTTACAAGTTTGAATGTGATGAGAGTTGTGCAAAGAGGAAACATGAAGTCAGACTTAAATTTGGCAGACAAAAACAGTAAGACGTCAGGACAAGAAAAGACCCTGCATGGTTTAGGATGTTTTAATCCTCAGGTAGAAGATGCATTTTGGATGATAATGATGTGTAATTTGTAATATTGTTATTAATTATAATTTCTTCAATGTTTACCAGAAATTAAATTAAAGAAGTATTAAACAGTTATTTTAAAATAATTCAATACTGAGTATTTAATAATGGGATGCTCTAGCTTTTCACCTAACTGTAAGGCATTTGCATTAACATCAGCTCCACTTGGTCATTTTAGTCATTTGTGCACACATTTGCATAAGCAGGAAGGGTCTGATTATCATTGGACAGTGTTGGAATCATTTTAAATTGGACACACGTTTAGGAAGATGAATAATGATATTTGTTTTGCTATTGTGTGAGTTTGGATTTATTCCAGTTTTGCATGTCTGAATTGGTGAGTATATGATTTAAAGGTTGCCTCACAATGGGTTTGCAGAGTTGCATGTTCCATCTGTACCTTTGCTTTTAATTTTCTTTCTAATGTCCATGTTTCCTCCACACAGCCTGGGAATTAGCATGTCGGATTAATCGGTGATTCTGGGTGTCTTCAGTTTGGCAAATCACATTAATGAGCTGACATTGGTCGTCACTGGAACTGTAGAAATGTTGCCGTCAAGGGAATGACTAAAGTGTTCCTGAGAGCCATGCAAGTGTGACAGGGAGGCAGCTTAAAACAGAAGCCAAGAGTTTTTTTAATTAAAGTCTTTAGAGGATGTCATGAATTCAGCTTTATTCTCCTACATTTTCCACACTTTGTCAAAGTAAGTTAGGGTGTTTACTTGGTCTGCTGTGAACTCATTTACTTTCATGCAGCATCTACCTTGTTTTCATCTATTTCATTTCATTGTTCAACTAGAGAGTGTCCAGGCTGCATACAACACATATGATTTATCATAGTTTTTTTTCCCTTATAAAGGTTTTTATGATTGAAAAATTCTCATGTAGTGCTATTATATGGTTCTTGTTCTAATCGACATTAATTCCCTGCAAAAAATTGTACATATAGGCTCAATTGCTTACATGCATCTGCACTAACATGTCTCATGGAAATTTCTAGAGGATTGTCGTACTTGTAGCCATCAAACAGCTTCTAGAGTAACTGACGGAAAATGGGACCAATCCTCCCATCAGAAATAGTAGTGGCCATTAAAACACATTGGTTTCAATGTTTTACCCACTTTGTACCATGCAGCACTACTATTGCCATGAAAGATGTATTAAAGACACCTATAGCCAGATACTGCTCCTACATATGGTAAAAGTTTTTACAGTTGCATCTTCCTAACATATTTTACATCTTTGTAACCAGATGGCTCAAACTTTATGTCTAATTGGACCATAAACCTTTTCTCCAGAAGTCACTTGTATGAAAATGTAAACTTTGATTTCCGTTTTAAAGCAGCATCTGTTTTTATGGTCACACAACAGCACTATAAGGTTCAGGTTTATTATATCCTTGTGCCTAGAAGGTTCTTGGCTTGTTCCTGACAGCTCTAACTAATGGTCCTATATCTGAGAGTGACAGCTTGGGTGAGACGGTGGAAATTTGCATGGGGTCAGGGCAATGATCCTAAACACACGTCTGGGGTGATTTTGCAATGTAGAAAGCAGATTGGTGTAAGTTGCTGAAATAGTCTTAAACCTCAACCAAATAAAAAGTGGTAGACTATGTTCAGTGGGCAAGGTATCAACCAACTTCAATAAGCTTTACCATTTCTATTAAGAAGAGTTTCATATTGCCAGCTAGAAATAAGCCAAACATTTGTTGACCCATTTTAGTGTTTGGTTTCTCTGGAGCTTATTATTTAATGACATATTAGAGCACACAAAACAGACATGGTCAAAATTATTGATATTGATGGAGGAAAACAGTACAAAACCAAAGTTATACATTTCCTATTTTAAACATTGACATTTTTTCACAACAGTTAGATTAATTAGCTAATCACTATTGATCTTTCAAACAGCCACAGAAATATAGTTCAATCCAAGTGCAGGCGACCAGAAGATCAGAATTTTACCATGTTATGGTCTTTACCATTCTGGTGCTCATGGTAAATGCTGTCTTCCTTCAGGCAAAACAATGGCACTTTTGTCCACTGGGGGGGAGCCAAAGTCAACCAAAACTGAAAGTTCATTAGTATTGCTTTAAAAAATAATAAACTGCTGTAATTTGCGAGTGCAAAATCATAACACAGAGGATCCGTTTTTCTGCAGGTGCCTCCATGAATATACAGATTGTGTTCTAATGACTGTAAAACACAAATCTATGTGTGGAGGATGTGCAAATGAAATACTCTACACCCACCACAAAGATTTTTTTTTAAACCTGAAGGTTATTGCAGGCTCAATTTTTGTGTCTATTTTTAGCACATTATCAGGTGCAAACTTGCTTTTAAAACGTTATACTGTCATTTATGCCACATTGGTAAAGCAGATGGTGGCATGTTATGGAGAGTGGTTCTGTGAACATTTTTGGACTGTCAGAAATAAAAATACTAGAATAGTTGAGGAAGAAAATGTCTATGCTTGCCAGCAGAAACTGATGCAGCTGGAAGCAAATTTTAAAAACCTGAATTGAAAACTCCATGACTGATTTTAAATATTGAACCATGTTAATAAAAAACAAAACAAAAAATAATATTAAGAATCACCAGAAAGCAACCAGCTGAAAGTCCTTATTTCTCACTTGTGGTAAGAGTTGTTTTCCCCAGCAATGTTCTTTTAGAGGCTCTGTATGAAGCATTGACATTTTTTGTGAAATTATTTAGTTATCAATAATAATAATATAAATTATTACTTAATGTTTTATTTAAATAATGGGCAATATTTTGGGTCAATTATGTGTTTTGTGGATTTAAGTGAGGCAAATCCAGCTGTTTAGAGGATAATCTTGTAAATCTGACTATGGCTCCTTCTCTGTTAGAGTGGCGTCAGGAGGGAGAAGCAGAGACGGTCCTTTTTTCAAGGTTTTATGATTGATGTTAAATCTTTTAAATTTAATGTTTTATTGTTTTATTCATTTTATTTCTTTATTAACTCTTGCAGTTATTATTACCTCCAACGTCACTGCTTAAAACTTCATCCTTATCTTAATATGTGATAATATGATTGGTCCTTGCCTATCCTACGGTCAGAGCCAGCCAGTTGAGAGAGGGGGCGCTGTTGGTGAGAGTTATCGTGTTCATTTCCTGTTTCCTGTTCATGACTGTCCTGAGCTGCTGCTCAGGCTATCTTCGTCTGAGCTAAATTCTCTTTTCTGTGACATTTCTAAATGAATCTAATTATCCAGAAGCAGATTTAACTACAATTTCTTCTGCTTCACTTCTCTACTGGGCGCGTGTTCTGTTCACACAGTTTTTATTTTTTCATTTTATATTTTCTTGCAGCGAGGGGTAGTTATCCTGTGCTAGCGCTAGCTTAGCCCTGCTACAGAATGACTTCTCCCTCTGTCTCTCCTAACTCTTTCCCGACTCTTTCTTAACCTCCCTGTCTTCTCTCTTGCCCCCTGTGTCAGATGTTCAGTTATTCTTCTGCCTCCTTTAGCAATAATGGGATGTGCAATAAGTGTAGTATTTTTGTAGCTTTGGACGCTAAGGTGTCAGTCAGAGTTAGAGTCTTGGCTTCAGGCTGTTGAAAATCCAGGAATTAGTTCAAGCCAGCTAGTTAAAAACACTAAGCCACCGAGCAAAGGGACACATCCACATAGTAGTCCTCCAAAAGTGCCCGAGCGTGACTGGGTGACGGTACGCAAAAAGCATAGTGCTAAATCTTTGCCCGCTGGTTCCCAACAACCCATCCACATTTCTAATTGATTTTTCCCACTGAGTGACGCGCCCACTGAGAAACCCACTCTGGTAATTGGCAGCTCTATAGTCAGAAAACTGGCACCAGTTTTAGTCCGTGACTATCTGCTTTTAAGGCTAGGCTTAAAACCTTCCTCTTCGAGAAAGCTTATAGTTAAAACAGAGAGATGTTTGCTTAGTCGCTGGGTGAGTAGAGAGGTAGGTGGAGGTAGAGAGCTAACAGCCCGGTCCGGGGGGGGGGATTTCAGTCCAGAACAGGATGTTTGTCCTTAGCTCTACCTTGGTCCTATTGTGGCTCTACCTCTCCCAGACCTCATCCAGAATAGTTAAGTTATCCTGAACTATTTTCTGTATTTATGCTGTGATATGTTTGGGCTGCCAGATCACTTAGGGACCACTTCTCCTCATTCTGCTTTATTCTATCTCCATTCTCCCTTTCTGCATTATTTGTCAAGTTCCAATCATAACTTTGTGCTTTGTCTGCTTTTTCTCATCATAGTAGCTTCAT
>JAUZNJ010039988.1:0-10529 GCA_034780135.1 Jordanella pulchra | reverse complement strand
TTTGTTAAATCATTTTTTATCTTCTGAATTAAAGGTGAGTAATTAGTTTTAAAGAGATTATTCAAATCAGGTTTAACAAAATACCCAGATATTTGAAGCCTCTCATAGACAATTGAAAGGGATATTTCCTGAACCCTTCTGGGGGGATGCAGAAAGGGATGGCGACAAACTTTCCTAAGTTGATTTTTTATCCTGACAAGGCACTGAATATAGCCATAGATTCCAGGATAGCTAGAATTGATTTCTCAGGTTTGCACAAATACAAAAGTATCATCTGTAAACAATGAGATTACCTGGTTTCTACCACCTACATTGATTACAGATCCATCCGGATTAGTCCAGATAATCTCAGCCAGAGGTTCAATAAATAATGTAACAATAAAGATGAAATCCTACAACCTACCTATGAATCTTGAAGGACCCAGACAACAAGCCAATTTCTGTTAACTGAGGCTGTTGGGTCTGAATAAAAGCTTTTAACCAGATTGAAACTTTGAGGATTTGGGAACAAAAAAATAGTCCAATCTGGAGCAAGTGTTATGGGGATGTGAATAAAATGTTTTGTCCCTTGCTTTAGGATTTAAATGTTGCCAAATATCTATCAGACCAGTATCTGTCCATAGGTTTTTTAGGTCAGCTGAAGCTTTTGGGTTTGGCAGTTTTGCAGAGGAGGACTGTTGGATTCAAACACCTATAAGATAAACAGAAGACACAGATTCAAAGTTTCTTTTATTTCTGTGGGGAGAGTAACAGCAGATAGCCCCACGCACTCTGAAGAGCCCCCTCACCCAGTACCTTTTATTGAACAATGGGAGTTTCCTGCTTAGATCAGACACACTGCTCTAAGGGAAGGGGAAGAACTATCATTTCTAAACAGTATTGAAACAAACATTTAGATAAAACAGAATAAATATTACTTCATTCTGACAAGGACCTGTGAAGAGATGCGTTTATTGTGCAATTATAGTCCCCAGCAAAAAAAACGATTTCTTTACGATGATGATTAAACAATAAAATCATTCGTGTTATAAATTGAAGTGAGTCATCATTAGGTTCATATACATTGCGATTAGTTATATGTTGTCCATGGATCTATCCCTTAATTAGAATTAATGTCCCCTCTGAATCCTTTTCCTCATGCTCCAGAGTAAAAAGAAGATTCTTGTGTATAGGCTGCACATTTTTTATTTTGTGAGTTGGAAGTAGAATATACATTACCTACCAAGTCCCTTTTAAATTCTAAATGTTCTGAAACAGATAACCTAGTTTCATGTAATAGTGCAATGTCAGGTTTTTTTGTTTTTCAAAAGGGTCAAAACCTTCTTGTTCTTGATCACATGACCCAGTCCCTGGACATTCCAGGTAACCATCTTGAGAGAAACAGGCATAGAAACTGTAATTGCAGAAAACAGCTCTTAAACACTGGGTGTCATTTTTGAAAAGGTTAGTCTGTACATAGGCATCCATGTATGTATAAAAAAGAGAAAAGACACATGTAGGTTCCTGACATTTAACAGAGGAAAAAAATAATAAAGAAATAAAATGCAAAGAATTTTATTTCTTTGCATTTTTTACATTTTAACTGTAAGGGCAGCGCCTTCACAGCAGCAAGGCCTCAGACACCAGGTTCCCCCAAGTCTAATATCTGTTTTTGTCATCTTGGATGGGCTATTCTGAAACTGAATTTCCCTTTTGAGATTAATATAACATTTCTGATTAATTTAATTTAATCAAATATCCCCTATCATCACAAGTATCCTGGCTTGGGGGGGTATGTTATTCATCTCGGCTTGGCAGCTTAAGACCGGCAGTACCTAGACATGTGCATCTAGTTATTGTGAAAGTTGAAGAGCAATCCCTCCCACTGGTAACAAATGTAGTGCAATCTCGTAAGTTCAACAATTATTCTCAACAATAGTACATTTAAACGTTTTATATAAAACTTTCCAAAACACAGTTAAGAAATATACATTTTCCACAGTTGCCACATCACTGTTAATTGGCTCTTAATATCGAAGATTACAGTTTAATGAAACTTCAACTACATATACTGGCAGGCTTCAAAAGATTCATGTTCATTTGTTTTGATAAAGTTTGTCAAAACTTTTCTTTTTTATGTATTTACGATAAAATGAATGCAATACTGAAGATTAATGAAACACCTTTATATCCGATTTCTCTTTCCACAACTGTCAATATAGATTTAACTTTGCCATGAAATGTGGATAATAAATAGACTATGCAGTCAATGCCGCAGGCAATTCTTGTTGATTAATGTGCTGAAACCAAACACAGGCTCCTGTTGTACAGATAGCTCTTTGATGAGTCTGATGAACAGTAGATTGGCTTTAGCGGTGGTGAGAACAGAACTGGTGAAAACCTTCCTGATTAATGGGTGTGCTATCCTCTTAAGAAAGCAGAATTTATGGAGCTCTGTCAGGCACTTCATTATCCCTATCTCAGCATACTTGTTGTATTTGGCAAGTTTGAAAAGTGGGGCAGACCAGGCCATAAAGTAAGCGTAAATAAGCTTAGGCCCTAATTAGAGCTGGACTACAGCTCCAAGTAAAAACAGAGATAGTTCAATTGAATTCGCTTTGGTATTTTTTTTATCAAAATTACCATATAAATATGAGTAAAAGAACCTGTCATTTAAAAATGAACAGAGCCAATAAAAGGCATGCTTTAACAGAACCTGGGGTGGAATTTGTACAGCCTTTTTCAGGACAGTTTAAAGTCATTTACTTCCAGATGGATACTGCCTCACAGCCATTTACTGCTGGAGAGACCACCAGTGCCTGTTAGACCCTACAGGGACTGAGCTATGGCGTCAAGATTCTGCCAAAAGTCCACACACAGAACAAATACTCATATGAAGAGTTTTACTTTATACAGACGCTCATAAACTACTTCTCACGCACATGTTTACATGTTTACATGTGCAGAGAAGGCACCATGGAGCTCCAATATGTCAAAGGTGCTGACATATTGACATAGTGCTTGTTTCTTCCCTGTTTCTGCTCACTTCTGTCACTTTGAAGGCGTTACCCACAGGACAAAGCAACCCATCTGTGATTGGCTACTTTAAGCGATAACAGTCTTACTTGGAGTCATAGTAACAGATCCTGGGGGGTTTCTTGTAAGGGTGGTTGATTGACTAGTGAAATGTTCCTCTGGGAAAGGGGTCCTGTTCCGAAGAGATCCACTAGGCAGATCTTTTATTGCAGGGAGAGGAGCAGGTTGAGTCAGAGGAACAGGCAGACTGCACTTGAAGGGACCTCGAGGAGCTGACTGCCATCAGGAACCGCCTGACTGAGGCTGAAGATCAACTGAAGAGGAGTGACAGGGTTTGGGCAACCAGTGGGTAAAATCCACGGTGTCTCAGGAAAAAAGGAGGAAGGCGTAGGTCAGGTCTCCACAAACAAAAAATGTTTAAGTAGCACAGTCACTTTATGTGACATTGTTAAATGTCCACACAAGTAGCTCACTCCAGTTGCATATAAAGATTTCCTGAAAGATTGTTGCATCCTGCTACTGCAGTAAAGTTAGTTTTAAGTTGGATATTCGACAGACAGATCTCTGCCTTCCTCGGGTTGAACCTCTCCTTCCCTCCGGGTGCTGCTTCAGCAGTTCGGATGCACCAGTATTATAGACTTTACAGTAAAACAGCATAGAGAGAAAACAACTACAGCATGAACCGACTTCCTGTTTCAAAATAAAAGTGTAGGCCAAGGTTTTAACATTGATAAGCTAGCGGAAATGTTAATATTTAGCCTATATATAAAAATTGATTAAAATTGTCTAGTTTTCATATGCAATACTAAAAGGTACATGTGAAACCAGTGGAATACCATAATCCCACGTGGATTTAGAGTCAATCCACTACAAAAACTGAACATTTATTGAGCAAAAATGCCAATATTTACATATAAAGATTATACAAAAATATTAAGAGACTTGAAATGCAAATATGCAGGAATAACTTGAGGCCAGTGGAGTACTATGATCCAACACTGACTTTGAGTCAATTGATCACATGACCTAGAAGCTACTGAGCTAAATGCCAAGATTTTCATAATAAAATTAATTAAAAATAGTTAAAGATTTTAAATGCAGAAATGAAAGGCATAACCTCTGATCTCAGTGAAGGATTATGATCCAACACTGATTTTATGTCATTTGATCATATGACCTAGAAGCTATTGAGCAAAAATGATTATATTTTAATAAAACAATTAAAATATTTAGGGGTCTGAAAAGCAAAAATAAATATATGGTATAATAAAATCTCTATCTGTAATTAATTTGACCATTAAGATCAGTGTCAATAGCTTTACACTTTAGCTTTTCGCTAAAGTCAAAGGAACAACAAAAATGCTGAAGAGACAAAGACTGCTGCATACATTTTAGATAAAGTGTCCATCCAGATATCTCTCTTTATATCAGTTTTCCCTCTGGCAGACTCAGTCATGCGAGCCTGAACCAACGGAACTAAGTACAGCGTCAGAACGCACACATAAAACACATTATTAATTCCCATTGTGAATGAAAGAAATCAATGAACTGTGGAGCTACTTTCTGTTTGTTTTGTACAGATATTAACACAAACTATTTACTAAAGAGAAAAACCTTAATTGTATCTAAATTGCATTTACTAAAGAAATTCTGCCAATGAAATGTCACTGTATCCAGTAAAATAACAACAAGATTTTTCTTTTTTCATAAACAGCTGGAGTCATTTTGGAAGTTTGCCTCCAAGCTATCAAAGTTGCACAAAACTGGGAAAAAAAAGAGGTTAGAAGAATATATGAATGTGGGAGTTTTTTAAACACACACTCTTTTCCAAATAGATTCACCAGTATCTCAGTAAATATTCTGCATTTTGTATCGATCTCTTTTTTCCATATTTCATCTATATGTGAATTCTCAGTGAATTTCCGTCCTTTGTGGTGAAATTCACACCGTAAACAATGAACTTATGCATCCTGGATCCTAACCCTAACCTTGTTAGGACATAAACCATAAAAAATAATTTGGGGCATTGGGGCCCAATGTCTATGCTGATGGAGGATGCCATGCTGTTTGCAACCCTCCTCCCAAGGAACATGCAATCCTGTACCCCACGGTGTTTGAGGAAAAAATACCAAACTCACAGGAATGGTGTCTCTTTCCGTGAGACTCTCTTAAAGATCACATTGGTAGAGATGCGATCATGTGAAGCCATATGCTAAGGACCATAACCTGCAGACTGATCAAATGAATAATTGACCTGTTATTTAACTTTAGAACCAAAATTGACAAAATTGAAGGAGTGGGGTACTAAGAGCAAAGAAGCTCCCTGCTGTGGCCTGCTATGCTAAGCTCCTAAATGCTTGAGATCACTCAAACCGTTCCAAAATGGAAATCAGGAGAGGTTCTTAGATCCAGCAAATATAAGGAAAGATTACCCAGCTTAAATACTTTGTATTTCTGATGATTTTTTAAATAATTTTGCATGTCTACTCACCTTGCAAGCAAGATTAATTGTGGCAAGAAAATATCTAAAGTTCACCACTCTGCATTTCAGAGTTTACACCCTGGACCACGTCACCAAATTAAAGGAGCTTCAGCTGGGTGAAGCTGACAGCCCACCCATGTGAAAAAACTCAGCAAATAAATGGTTAGAGCTTAATTAGTGCAGGTCTGTGCAGTTAACATGTTCATTTGTAACAAATGTGACAAATATATTTTACAAATCAAGCATGCTACTGTCTGTGACAGTGTGGGGTCCTGTTTCAATGCCTCCGATAGATCATAGTAGCGGCTTGGCTACTTGGCCAAGGGGATATCCCTTTGGCTGACTGGTCATGTGTTTGACTTTCACCCAGGAGTCTGGGGATGGGACCCTGCCCAGGCCCTCTGTAGAGTGCACCTTGCCACATGTCAATTTAGAGAAATTAAAGATTATGTTTTAGGTCGTCCAGAGGTCAGCTAGCATTGTGTTAAGCCTTGTATTATTTCAACTGATGACGTCGCCCTGCCAGCAGACGTTGGTGCTGCGCTAGTCTTAGAATATAAACTTATTGTATAACATAACATGTCGTCCTGTGCTGTATTGAATATAACACTGGGATTTTTTAACATTAATAATTCATCAACTTCCCAGAACTTTCAGTTTGGTCCTGCCGTTACCCATGGCAACCTCATAGCATTTCCTGCAAAGATCTCACTGTTGGTTCATAATAAAAGCACAGGGGAAAGCTTTTATAAAGCCACTTAAAAACCTCTTCAGATCATTCCTCATTTCTACATTTGTCAACATTATTTTCTCTGTATTCCATTTGAAGTGAAAAAAGCTTTGCCTACAGCTAGTCCCTGATTAGTTGATTGGTTGCCGTGATTTCACAGACAAAATGTAGCTTTTTTCATCTTCAGCAATCCCCACTCCTCTCTGTCCATGCTAGGCTGCATAGTAATACTTAGTAAAGTTTTCTAATTCATTGAGCCATTAATATAAAAGTCATGCCAAACCAGTGCTTATTTTTAGTTTTGTAATAATTACTTCCTCTCCACTGTGCATTTTAGTCTCTTCCCAGCCACCAGTTAGCACCATAACTAGCTCCAGCTGCTGCCAGTAGTTATCCCCAAGCCTTTCCATCTGTTTCTCTACCTTAACATACCTGCCTCACTCTCCACTTGCTGCCAGAATGTAAATTTATCTTGATGCTTTTTTTTGCTCCCAGAAGTTTGTTACTCTTCCTGTTCCAGTCATTCAGCCTCACCGCAACTAGCTTGCTAGCCACGCCTGAACTTCTGGGCGGCTGAAAGCCTTCTAACACCAGGCTCTCCAGCCGCCCCCTGCTTTCCAACCAACACCCACACCAATTGCTTTTCTATGCTTGTATTTTTCAGAAGTCTAAGGGGTCTTTGCTTTTACGTGAAAGGACTAACAGAGCAAGATTGGAATCACCATTACTTGAACAAACATTTCACCTTGATATTTGATGCAGTGTCTGAGTTTGAGTCACTCTAAGATTTCTTTTGAGAAACGTAGAAAAGATTTTTAATGTCTGGTAAATTGAAGTGAAGGACCTGGACTTAAAGGAACCATTTTTCTTGATGTTTTTTCATCAGACAAAAAGTATTGAGTTGACCCTGCTTTGTCTTTAATTCTGACCTCTTGTTCTGCCATCCACCCACACATGAAAAATTAAAGCTTATTCCAAAATTAATCATAGAACACTTTAAGAAACATACGATTAAAAGAGGCAATATTTGGATAATCAACGCTTAGTTTTTCTCTTGTGCCTGTTTTTCGCTGTTGACATGACAGAGACAGGAAACCTTCACTAGAAAACAAAATGTATTATTCTAACACTGGACCTACTGTATGGGGTTTGCTATGGTACAGCAAATAAAAACTCACACACACAAGCTTTCTGAAAAAAGCCTGCTGTGACCTAAAGAGCAATTAACGGGAAAAACAAAAGCAAGTATTGCTGTTGATCAAAGTCATTTTTAAGTCTTCTATGGATTTCGCTGTAGAAATCTAGTAGTGCAACAACATGGGAGGAAGAAGATGACAGAGTAGGAAAATGAAACCTTAAAAAATGAACTTCATGATTTTTGCATGAGATTTTAACATAACAATGGAGCCATCAGTCAAATTTGCCTGTAGTGGGGCTCTGAATGCCCCCAATGGGGAATTGCTGTGCAGCAATTTTTTCCTTGGCTCCTAAAGTCAGCTGAATAGAGCTGAGACATATTGTTACTGAGTGGCTCAGGGACCATTTCTTCTCCATCACAGGGGGAATGCACTTTTAATCAGCAGCTTGACAACAGTAATCACTGAGGACAGTTCAGACCAGGCTACAAGCTTTAGCAGAGCATCAAGGACTCCTTCACTTTCTAAACATTTAAATCTACTTTAAGCATATAGTTTTTGCAACATTTAAGTTTTTTTATTACTTTTTAGTCGTGACCTTTGTTCTGATCTGGACATAATTTAGCCTGCATACAGAAATGCAACAAAGATTTTTACAGATCTCGGTTTTGTAAATCTTTAATCTCCCATATTTGACTTAATTCGCTCTCTCGTTTAGAGCTACAATATAATAAGCTAATAAAAACTCAAGATATTTTTGCATGACTATTGATAATTTCTTTATTAAAATGTTTTAAAATTAGAAGCAGAAACAAAATCTGTCTGCATGTGAAGGACCGACCGCAGGTTTTTATGATTCTGGATTATTCGGTGCTACAACATGTTGGATATTTTTAACCAAACCAACATTAAACCTAAAAGAATCACATTGAGAAGTTAGTGGTCTTATCAGCTGTTGTAACAGGAGAGAGGCTGCAAACATCTCTGATATCCTGAAGCACTAGTCTGTTTTTATTAAAACAGAGCTGTAAGCTATTCATCAGATCAATGACAACAGCATGAATGGTTAAAGGAAAGAAAACATCTGACTTATTCTGAGAAATGGGACTGCTTAGCTTAACAAAACTGAGTGCGGTTTGGAAACACAGAACTTAAAGATAAGCTTGACCTTCCTCTCACCTCCAAAGCATCAGCAGATTTATAAAAATCTTCATGAGATGATTCAGAAACTTCGACATAACATGCCTACCAATAGTTATACTGATGACATGTAACTTTATATTTTCGCTGACATATCCTGCCTATTGCGTACGTCAGTCACTATCAGTTCTCCTGAAATGTTCCATCAAAGGATAAATGGGTGGGAATGACACCCAACTCAATGCAGAATAGTTACGACATAGTTTTTACTAATAAAGATGCCAAAAGGGAAATAAAAAACTTAAATAGACTTTATGGAATTTATGGCTACAAGGAAGGCAAATATCTTAGGTATTTTATGAACTAAGTCTGGATTTTAATAAGTTTTTCAAAGTCTTCCAATAAATGGTCCACAGCATTGGCTCCATATTTGTCAAAGAATAGATCCTAAGGTTAGGTTTTAGGCATAACGATGATTTGGTGTGACTCTGAGTATATTTTAGAGTTGCTTGTCAGTTACGAACCATTTTGACTCTTTAGGTAATCTCAGAACATGGACAAAATGTACCCAGAACAAGAACGTAACAACAGGAGGGGTCACCTAGGTTCTACTATTCTCTGCTCTAAATAAGATCCCTTAACACCTGAGATGATCAGAAACTATCGTCTCATCTAATTCAGGATGACAGGACTGCTGTTTTCTAACAGCTGGTAACATACCAGAGAAACAATAGAATAGCTACCCAGTAAAGGCCAAAGTTCACTTTGTTATTTCTCTCAAACTGGCATAGAGCCATACCACTGTCTCTGGTATGTTATCAGCTGTTTCTCAGAGCAGCAGGCTGAGTGACGCTAAGGACAGATGGTGACTGTTTCACAACTTCACGTCCAAAACCCTGAACTATCCGTTTAGATACATACATGTTCATAGTACAGACTTACGCTCATAGTCTGTATTATACTTTCTGTGTAGCAAAACCATCTGTCTGTTTTAAGAGTGTTGCGTGAACTAAGGTTCTGCTTTGTTGCCATGTCGGCCGTGTTTTGTTTTTCTTTACTTTTTGTAATTGGACCCAGTCAAATGCCGAACATTGTTTCGTTTTATGGGGCACTAGGAAAAAAATGTAAATAAATCTGCACAGGATCTGGATTGGTGCAACTGAAATCATTTGTCACAGCTTCCCCATTGCAGTCATGAAGCTACTGTCCCTTGTCCTAATCACTATTATTAAACAAGCACTGCTTGCTTCAAACATAAATATTGCCCCATGGGGTCTATGCCTGTTCTAAGCCAAGAAATGACTGATTCAAAGTATATAACTATCAAGTTGTTAATAAAGACAATGTGCGTTCAATCACAGCAATCATTACAGACCTTACTGTTTAACCAATATTCTTATTTCTCCCTGAAGGAATTATGGGATGTGTCAGCTGTCCTGTAGGAACCAGGAGGCCATGGCAGTTCCAGGAAATGTTCACATGGCTGGCTGGGCAGTGAAACTAAGAGAAACCAAGTGATAGGCACAAAAAATAGTTCAGGTTCAATCAAGACTGATCACAATTAAGCTGTATTCTCCAAATAAATCCATGGAGCAGATTCTCATGAGTCTCTTCCCAGTAGTATAGTAAAATGTTGCTGAGCATAATCAATTGCAGTGTGTTTTTTTTCAGTTTTGGGTTAATTAACCTTAAAATATCTCAGTAACATGATGGTATCGCTACTGCCACCTACTGGTTTTAATTGAGAACTGCTTGTTCCATAGGTGGTATAGATCCACAGGGGAGGCCATGGATAACAACCATCTACCCCCTGACCTGCACCTGCCAGGAGCCAAGCACCAGGGTCCTCGGCCCCATGTCTTCTGGAAGGAGCAGCATTACCATACCAGCCCACAGCATGATTCCACAATTCAATTCAATTCAGTTTATTTCTATAGCGCCAAATCACAACATGTCATCTCAAGGCTCTTCACAAAGACAATTCATTCAAATCACACAGACAGATTAGTTAAAAGTTTTCTATCTA
>JAUZNJ010039987.1:0-10530 GCA_034780135.1 Jordanella pulchra | reverse complement strand
TTGTTGGGGCTAAGAACTGGTCCCCCAATGCATCCTGTTACTGACTGTGTAGAAACCAGAGTCATTGTCCTCTTGGTTTTTATCCTTCCCCCTCTCTTTTTGTTCTGCTGAGTATCTACCAGGACCCAAAGTTTATTTAGCTACAGAAACACATCTGACTGATTTGAGTTGTTTTTTATTAACTTGTGCTATCATTTACATCATTATAGTAGAATAACCATGTTTCATCACACTTTGAGTAAGAGCTTCCTTAAGAATCACTCAATTATTAAACACAGCAAGAACTGGGGAAGTCATGTGTGGTCTGCATATTTAATTATCCGTGGAGGACTTCCTGTATTTAAAGTCACATCTGTTTTTATCTCAACAGTCATATGCAGATCACCAGAAAGAGATAGACTCATTTTATTAATGAAATATATTTAAAAAATAATATATATATTTATATATATATTTATATTTCATGTAAAAAAGAAAAGTTTGTTACTCATATCATAAGGCTAAGTAATTATTGAATCTTTAAGGAGCATGATGACATTGCTACAGTAGGGGTTCTCCGAGTTCAAAAAGGGGGTAGAATTACACCCTTAACATGTGAAAATATTTTCAAGATTATAGAATTAGGCCTTATTAGGCCTTAGAGGGCTACAATCTAAGTTTCTTTTATCATCCTCAAAGTAACAGTCAAGAAGATTCCTACACAACAATGAGTCTAAATTCATTTACATTTATTGGATTTATCAGAGAATGTGCAAGAGGAAAATGAACACTCCTACCAAGAGAATGTCAACTTTCCAAATAAGTCATAGAAAACATCATAAAAGGACTTTGCTGTATGTAGGCTTTAATGCATGGTATGCACTGTATAACTCAAAACTAACTATATAAACCAACCAAGTCTACAACATTCAACTGTATATAAAAAAGCCAAAAAATGAACAGAAAATTCAACACAAACAAATGTATTCATTCAACTGCAGATGCAATCAACAAATATGTCTCATGTCTTTTATTAAGAATAAATACAGAAATAAGTATTTTTTTTTAACTTCAACTTCAATTTTTTTAGCAGATATTAGGTTGTATTTAGCGAGACCTAATGGGAGTCTACATATGTAATGATGTATTGTTGCACAGAAAAACATATTTGAAACTAATTATTTAAACTTCAGTTAGACTTTTATTATTTAGTTCTTTGAGCATAAATAATCTCACCTTTAAAATACATGGATAAATATCCGGTTAGGTGGACCTTATCAATCCCTTAAAGAACATCTTTTACATTGAGCACATGCATCTATAAATACATTTATTCAAAAAACATTTTTAAGTCTTTATAAAAATCCTTAATAAAAAAAATGTCTATGAACCCTTAATGCTGGGTTTGTGACACCTTGAGTTCTAGTAGGCTCAAGTAGAGCATGTTTCATTAATCTAATAAGTGAGTATACTATGTAGCTGCAAATATGCAGTCATCGTGCAGGATGATTAGACATGGGTTAATTCCCTCACGTATCCAGTAGCTCTTCACATTTGGGTTGGTTTGCATTATAAAAAACTTCTGCTTTCAATCTGTGTCATCAAGATTCTGCGACAGTTGTCCCAGTCAGGACATATGAGCGATGTCTGGCTGTCTTCTTTCTTCTGAAAGCAGAACCAAAAACAGCTTTGTTTTGTAAGTCTGCAGCTATTTTGGTCATTCATGCTCACATTTGGATAAACACAACTTTTACACTCAGATTAACGTAGTTTACTTATGCACCAAACAGCTACCACACTTTTAACGCATATCATGTTGGTTTATCTATGTTGCTCTTGAAACACAGATGCAGTAGTTTCAGCTTTGTTATTGTAAAAAAGATGTTTAAAATGGGAAATTACAGTAAAAGGAGAAGGGGCCTTACTTTATCAGCAGAAAGGCAACTGCGACAATAGCAACCAGGATCCCAACAGTTACTCCAATCACCAACACTTTGCTTCTCAGTGAGTCTGATCGAGTTGTTGCTGTACAGTAGAGGGCAAAAGATTAAAGAAACTAATTAAACATACTCCATAGAGCCTAGTAAAGTGTGCTAAATGGCTTAAACTTTAAATGTTTTGTCACATTAAAAACACAAAATTCCTATTACAAAGAAGTACATTTTAATCTAAACTGTCCCATCTTTGCTCTGACAGTATGTTCAAGATCCTCCTGAAATTCCTGCCAGGGTCTCAGGTTTTTAGACTTTTTAACAGGTTTTTCCAAAACTTAAACTACATACCTCCATCATACTTTAAACTCTAAAGAGCTCCTTCGTTGGCTGAAGAAAAACACTCCCACAACATGATGCTGATACCAATCTACATCACTCAGGGAGAGTAAGGCAGGAAATTTCTCCTTCCAGCCCTCTAAGTGGCAGTAATAAGCTTAAAGTTGGTTTTCTGCCACACAGAAGGGTAGCGACAGTTGCAGCTTGAGCAAAGATCCATGCATGAGAGTAGCAGTAAGAACTTTTTCATGCAAAGGTGACAGTAGAGTCCTGCCACACTGGACTCTGGACAAGCAGCTTTCAAGGTCATAAAAAAAACGAAAAGCCTCGAGTGAAATATCTATATGCTTGTGTTTGGTGCAAAGGAAAACAGCAACAAAATCGCAACAAATATTAGCTAAAAATAATTGCCTTTTCAATTTTAACAAAATTGTTCCGCCCTAGTCATATATAGTAAAATTTATAAATATTTTATTAAAATATTTTTTCAATTGATCCTGTACTCAGCGTTATATCAAATAAATTAAAGCATATTTCTCAAATATGCGTTCAAGACTCATCCTTTACTTACCTCTAGAATCTATTAGAGCTGTGCTGTAGGACTGAAATCCATGTCTGTTTCGTGCCACACAGCAGTGTTGTCCATACTTCTCAGTGGTTAGGTTGGCCATGCTGAATGTCGGACCTCTTCCTGTTAGTGTAGCCTTGGTTCGCCTTCCTGGATGAAAGCTTTTGTCGGCTGTCGGGTGACAAACTGCACCCTGGTACCAGACATAGGTGTCCACCGGTGGGTTTGCCTCACTGCTGCATGTCAGAGTCACAGGATGATCTTCTTGGGCTCCCAAGATGGAGATGACTGTGTTTCTAGGTGGGTCTAAAGAAGGTTAGCACAAAAGGTAATGAAGTAGCTACAAATATTAAGACATTATAAAATAATGTATATTACTTATCAAATTATCCTTTTTAAGTAGTAGATCAATATAGAAAATTCTTTTGAACGGTTTCTGGTGAAATCAATGACGTTATAGATTAGTTTCAAGGTTGCTTTTTAATTACATTGCACATTAATGTCCAGAACTGTTGAGTTTTGAATCTGATTCCCTGTCTGCATTTGGCAGTGGTAGCTTCCAGATTCTCCAGATGTGACGTCACGGATATTCCACACCTGTCCAGCATGTACCACCTTGCTCTCTGTGGTCTTGTACCAGGTGAACTGGCTTTGTGCAATTGGTGCTGGGCTACAACAAGCAAGGCTTAATGCTGCACCCTCAGAGACAATATGGGATGGACCTGCTGAGACTGCAACTGCTGTGGAGGAATCTGCTGAAAAAAAAGGAGGAAGAAGGGTTTTCCATAAAGAGCATATTTTTTCAGGGCCTTAACCACGTGAACATAAACATATTTCACAAATTAAATTAATATATATTTCTGCTTCGTATTCTTTTTTTTTTTTTTTAGAAATTGACCCTATACAGTAAAAAACACGTATATCATGACCAGAAGTAGTTTCAAACTTATTTAGTAGTAAACATTGATATTACTATAACTCAAACATTAGCACAAAAATCTTAGTTATAACAAAGAACGTAATTATGCTAGTAATTTTAATAACAATTTACGAAAAAATATTTAAGACTAAAAACTATATTTAGAGTGAGTCAACTAGCACAAAGATGTTTATTGTTTGAAACTGACTGACTGTATCAGAGCGATAGACATGTGACTTGGTAACTTGTACTAGTTATTACCTGGGAACAGGTCATGAGGAGAGAAGCCTCAGCAAAGATGCTTGGACATCTATCTCTACAGCTTCTCTGGGGAAACCTGAGGAGTTTCTATGCCCCCCACCCAGCCTCCTCCCAATGGGATATCATTGGAACACCTGCAAAGGTAGGTGTCCTTAGGACATCTTTAATCCATATCAAATTCTGCTGACTCCTCTCAAAATACACACGCAGCAGTTCTAAGACCACCTCCACAAAGGCAGGGTATCACATCCTATCTCAGAGGAAGTGCCAGAATACCCTTGGAGAAGGCTTTTTTCAACTGCTTGTATCCAGCATCTGGTTCTTTAGGTCATGACTAAAGGTCCATGACTATAAGTGAGGGAAGGAATGAAACAAGGTAATGAACTGAGATCTTAATGTTTTGGCTCAGTCCTCTATTCTCAGCAAGAAACAAATGCAGCCTCTGTATTACTGTAAATGTTTGGTCAATCATCTGTCAATATTTGAGCTCATTCTCCCTTCACACTAAACAAGATACAAAGTTATGGCCACAGACTCAGAGAAATGGATCTTGATCTTGCTACAAAAAGTAGAAACAAAGTCTATTAGTCCCAAATCTAGAACCCTTTTAGCTCGTGATTCCACATGAAAATCCTGTCTATGAAAGTTATGAACAGGATTGATTGCAGAGGGCAGCTCCTCCAGGGTCCAGCATCCACTGGTAACAGGTCTGACAATACCAGCAATGCAAAGGGCCTTTTGAATTCCTGGCATCATCATGAGGGACTCCATCTCTTAGCTGTGTGCAGTATCTGGATGCTGTCCTCGGGTCCACAAACCAGATAGAGAAACTCTCGGGATGAACCTGGGATGAAAATCACAAGGACCTTCCTAAAGCCAAGGTTAGACTGTTGGCTAGAATCTCCTCAGCAGCCCCTAGGCATACGTCTTCCCAGGGAGGCAGAGTGTGACCCCTCTGTGGACCTGCCAGTCCAAAGATTGTGTCCCAACTGCAATGTTGAAGAGGCATGCCAGCCTAAACAGCCCCAAAACATCCATATACTTGGATATTCAATATGTCACTCTGGTCTGGGTGATGAGCAAGTTCAACTTCTGGTTTCTAGGCTTTGCTTTATCAGATGTTCCCAGCAGACCCTCACTGGATGCTTGGGGCTGACAAGTTTGTCTGGGCACTCCTTGAGGATCTACTACTCCATCAGCTAAAGCTCATTGGACAGCTAAACCCCTTTCCTCACACAGGTGTCCAAGAGAAAAAGCTGAAGTTCAGAAGGCACACCTACAAAGTGATTCCTCTAGCAGTAGGTGACCTGATGCCAAGTGAAACAATAAATGGCCTTATGTTTTAACACGGTGTTCATTTTCGAAGTCCAGCACAGAAATACCACAAAGCCTCAGAAGTCAGGACCCCTCTCCAAACCTTTTAAGAAGCAATTATGTATTGTGAGGAAACATTATTTTGTACAATGTAATTAAGATAGATGCTTTGCGAGAACTATTTATTTTATGACTCATATTGCACAGTTTAGAGCTAGGGAGTTGACTTGTACAATTTAACTTGTACTTAATTTAAGCCTTGCACGCCATGACTTACAACTAAACTTAAGTGGAAAGAAATGAGACCAACTTGCAAAACAATAATTATGATCCACCTATGACATGCAGGCTGAAAGTGCTACTCGAGGATAAAAATATTATGGGACAAATAAGGAGATATAATAAAATAAGGAACAAGAAAACCACAGAATTTTTACAGGCAAATACTGCTCCTAGACACAAAGGTCTCTGCAGTGAAACAGATAAAGAAAGAAAGCAGTCCTTCCTAAAATTAGCTGACTCATTTTGTTTCTGGAACAGAGCAGATCTGCTGTGGTCTCTGTTTTTAAAACCTTTAATTGTTCCATCATAACTTTTTCACATAGTCTGTTACTGTAAGAAAGAAAATAAAAAGGAAGTGTTTTTATCCTTTGGATATTTTTGTATTCTTTATGTTTGGATAATTATGTACAATTGGCAATTGTTTTACTTCTGCTTCCCTTAAAGTCAATCAAAGGTTTCTGAGAGGGAAACAATTATTTGTCGAAACAAAACTTGTAATATTTCTTGATTATATTTCTGATATACAGAGTCACAAATGTTAGAAACCAAACATACTATGGACTTTTGTTGTAAATTGAAAATAAGACTCACTAACAGACTTGTGAATAAACTAGAGTAACTTAAAGATTAAAGTGCAGGCATGTTATAACAGAACAACAAAAGAAAAAAAAACATTTTGAAACTGAGGCAAGATCAAACAATGTAAGTTGTTTAACTTATAATAAATCCAAATAATGAGAAAATAAAATGTATTTGTATAAATATAAGGAGGGAATGCAGAGAACATTCTCACCCGCTACTAAGAGCTGTATTCCTGTCTGTGAAGGCATCTTCTCAGTTGTATGGTTGGTAATGAGGTAGAACACATAGGTTCCACTGTCTGACTCTTTGAGATCAGAAATCCTCAAAGAGCAATTCTTAGATCCAAGATGTCCCAGATACTGCACTCTGTTCTGAAAAGATGGATCAGGGAAGATACCGGCACTGTGGAACACGTATCTGCCATAGAAATATGGACAAACTTAGAAACTTTGGATTTTTACTAAAAATATTGTATTGAGTTTTGTTTTTTTTTTGTCATACTTTTCTGTAATGCAGCGACTGTCTCCGAGACACCACATCTCAGAGAGAACTTTGTATTCCATTGCCTGTTCATTGCCTCCTGTCTAATGAAAATAATAGATTAGATTAGACCATTGCACTCAACTCTAACAAGAATCTTATTAGAGTAGTTTTACTCATTAGAGTGCACCAACAATTCCTCATTGGTGATATCTATGTTTTCTGACCACAAAAAGGTTGCACAGAAAGTAAGGTCCACTGAAAGGACTCTGGCTACAAGAAACAATGGTTTCTTTATTACCTGAGCGGAGAGTCCCACATCTGCTTTGAATTTGTCAGAAGTGAGTGGGTAGTCATAGGAACAAGGGAGGACTACTGAAGAACCAACCACAGCACAAATGGGACTGGAGGGAAGGAGAACTGACCAATCACCAGCGAGAATACCTGTGCAGGTTAGAATAGGTGTAATATTACATTAAAAAGATACTATTATTAACAGGAGTTAATCATCAAGCTAGACTTTAGACTGGATGTCCTGTGAAAATTCTGGAATAGACAGAAATATTTTTACCTCTCATACAAACAATGGATAACAAGAAGTAGCTTTGTCGATGTGCCATGACTCCACCGTTGATGTCCCTCCTCTCGTATCTTCACCTGTCCTTTTTTTCTGTCTTTTGTGGGTATTTTGTGCTATTTTTGTTGACCTCTATCCGTCTCTCTTCACTTCTCTGTCTGCAGGTCAAATGTGTCTAAGCGCCTCAGCTTCCCCTTTATTGTCTTTACTAACGAGGAACTTGACTTTAGTCAATCGTTTCATGTCACCATCAGAAGGAAATGGCTTCATATATAGTTTCTTTGTGTTTCTTTGTGTTTTTTCTGATGAACTCTGTGTGTGTGCCAAGCAGCGCACCTGCTGAGTCAATAAATGATGTTTCTAGAATGACTAATAAAATCAGTTTAATTAGGATTATGTTTTTCTTAGATGGGACAGTGTGTCCATCAGCAGAGGACGGTCACTCTAGAGGGAGAGCTCTCGTGCCCACTTCATCCACTCTGGAACGTTAACGTCACTCGCGCCCCTTTCACGCGCAGCCGAGCGCACCCAGAAGGAGCAGACCGCAGAGACAAGAGCGATTTTCACTTCAAAACCTTCAGGAAGCTCGTTTTAATTCACCCACTCCTCCAAATGTTGTTCTCCTTACAGCTAGAAGCGGGCGCTGGCGGTTTTGGTTGATGCAAACGACGAAACTTTGGCAGGAAACGTTGCTTCACTTTTTTTTTCTCCGGGGTCAGTAACCTGTGAAGAGAGGAAAAGAGAGGATTTACTGAAAAAAAAAAAAAAGAATCTATGCTTGGTGGGGCTCAAACTTAGTTATCTGCGGGTTATATTTCCAAACCAAACCTTCAAGCACAATTTTATTTCACATCAAAGGACAAAACAAACCCAAAATCCACTTGCTATAAAGGAACACAGGTGAGTACCTTGAAAAAAACAAACAACGCAGGGCTTACTACTAATTAAGTTCTAGTTAACGCAAGTTAGTTCTGGTTAAATCAAGGGAATAACTAAAATAAGCTTAACAGAAATATCTAAGTTATAATTAAAGCCTAAATTGCTTTTTAAACATTTTATTCCTCTAAACAGTGTGTAACAATTACCTTCATACTTAAATATTAAATAAGTTGATATAACAGATCTTATTATGACATTTCTTACGTGTTTATGTATATCCCTAGTAATAGATAGACAGAAGTCCATGGCAAATAACTGGGTTCTGGACGTTTGACCACTCCTTCAACTGTTGTTGGAAAAAAAAAATCAATCTCCTATGAATTTTCTTTTACATATATTGATTTCTGAGTGCTGATTTTACATATACTTACTTATAAAAGCATTCATGCAGGCCTCAGAGCTGCAAGGCTAAGGGAAAGAAGTTGTTTATCCTATTAGGGAGTGTTTGGGTATAAAAACCATTCAACCACTTTTTTTTTCCCACGACACAGAGAATAACCTGACTTTGAGTCATATTTCATGGCTATGTCAATAAGATTTAGGCTGGATATATTCCAGATGGTTATTGGTCTGTATACATTTTAAGTTATTCGTAAAATGAACTTGATTGTTGACCTTTTAAAACACTAAAATCTGCCTACGTTTCAACCATCAAGCTGCTCATTTAAGATAAAGAAAGCAGAAGCCTGATGTTTCATCCTACTTTAAGTAGTCCACTAGTTCTACCGGGTAGCAAAACAGATGCTCAGGATTATGCTACCACCACCGTGCTTAACAGTTGGTACATTGTGAGGCTTTAAAGTCTCGCCTCAACACCTAAACGTTCACATTTCTTGCTACAATGAACACTTAGGTCAATTTGTCCCCTAACTCAAGCTTGAAGATATAAATTTCAGATCAGAGGTTTTTTCCTTGTTAGACTCCATCTTAGTCCAGGTTGGTGTTTAACTTAATTAGATATAGGGGCAACATCAGATTTCTAGCATCAGTTATGGCATGCTTTTGTCACAATTGTTCTTGGGTTGTTCCTAAAGAGCTCATTTTACATGGTGGAGTTTTCCCTTCCATTTACCTTCATCAGTCCATAAATTCAGAAATCATTTCCCAACTATCAGTTGTGCAAGTTAGCTGATTGTGTTGATCAAGCAGCACTTTTGATCAGGTATCCCAGCCGAACTTTTGAGATGTCTGATCTAAAGTGCACATTCTGCTGGGATATTTGAGCTTGTCAACTTATTATCAGACAACTCTTCTGTAGATTGCTATACTTTTTTATGGGTGCTTATCACTGGATTTGTCTCAGAAATATGCCTCCTTTTGCAGTATTGACTTTTGAAACATTAAATAAGGTAGAACAGTGCTGTCTTCAAAGCTTTACTATATCACCAGTCCCAAATACTGGGGAGTAATATATGTGGTAGAGCTTAGAGCTCTCACGTCAGCCCAAAAGCCACCAGCATTATAACAGTGCAGCTTTTTACATTTCTTTCCACATTTTCTTGTGAACTGGTATTTTTGTAAAACTGTCTCAGTGCTTCTCTAGGGCTCAAATAGAACTTGCCTTAGTCATCATGGATTGTGTTCATCTATAGCTCATATCAAATCCACTCAGACACATTCCCCCATAGCCAATCATCTTGCTGCTACCTTGGCAACATGACTTCTCAATTTAATTCAGTTCAGATCAGTTAATGTCTATAGCGCCATTTCACAACACATGTCATCTTGATCTACTTTAAAGAGGCAGTCCAATGAAATCATGCAGTCAGATTGGTTAAAAGTTTTCTATCTAAGGAAAACCAGCTGATAACATCGAGTCGTTGACTCTGCAGGATTGGCTCTTCCTAGATGTGCATGTGGAGCAGAAATAAACTCTAGACATTGACTTGTATCTTTACAATAACCCCTCACGCCCATCATGTATGAAGCTACAGTAGGGAGGAAAAAGTCCCTTTTAACAGGAAGAAACCTCCAGCAGAACCAGGCTGGGTGTGATCAGCCTTCTGCCGTGGCTGACTGGGGGTTCAAGTGGACAGAGACAGACATACAAAAGGAACATTGAAGCACTAATCCATAGATAATTTCTATGTTGGAGAAGATAATGGTAAACTAGCTCCACAGGTGGCTCTGTCTGAAACAGTTAATCAAATGATCTCTGAGCCAGTTTACATGCTGAAAGGAACACAAGATAGCATCTATACTCAGTCACATTAAAAGCTGAGCCCATAAATATGTCTAGGAGAGAAACAGGACTAAGCACCGAAAAACTGGCCTAACTATGTCAACTATAATTAAAGTTGTTGATGGCAGCAGTCCTTCAGAAATTTAGCCATCGTTGAGTTAGCATCTTGAGCTAACT
>JAUZNJ010039985.1:0-10531 GCA_034780135.1 Jordanella pulchra | reverse complement strand
AAATTTTGTTCCATTAATTGCATGTGAACAAAGTGTTTTGTAGATGCAATTTAAAAAAACACATTTTGCAAACTGAAAATTATTAAAAAAAATGGAATCCGGAGATGAAACTTTGAAAACCTTCTTAAGGTTTTAATGGTACCTTTCCTGTTTCTTTAAATTTCTCATTTCACTTATATCCGTCCATTTATCCATCTTCTGCTTTATCCATCAGGGTCGCGGTGGGGCTGGTGCTTATCTGCTACTTAAAATACATGTGCACAAAAAATCAACTGGTTTCGCTTTTGAACCCAAGTGTAGAGGTTATGCTGTTTGGAACAAGATTGCAGTAATTACTTAAATGTATTGATAAGAGTATTTGTATTCGTTTCTTTGTTTATTCTGGGGGGATAATTTTATCTGTTTTGTGTAGTTTTTTTTTTTTTATATTAATTGAAATCATTCTATTTAGCTTATTTTTTGTCAGTTCCAGACTGGATCAGTAAATCGCCTGATAGATCTACATTTTAGTTGATTAAAACAACCCCAATTCAGTTGTTTTCAACCCAGCCGATTTTAGTGCACAGAAAATTGTCGAAAAAGTTATTGACGTTTTGCACGGAGGCATGGTTTATAACACTATTACCTTGCAGAAAGACGGCACAATTTCCATCCTGAGGTTTTTCTGCATAGAGTTTACTTGTTCTCTCTGTACATGCATAGGTTCTGTCTGGATACTCTGGCTTCTTCCAACCATCCAAAAACATGGATGTTTGGATAATTGGCGTCATGGCTGTATGTCTATGTGTTGCCCTATGTTGAACTGCACCCACACATTATGCCCATAGATTTCTTGATATATGCACCAGCCTCACCATGACCCCGGTCTAATGAAATCAGTTGATAACCAAACATAGTGAGAGAGAATGTTATGCTTTCTGAGATGCGTTGTAGCTTGGAGCAAAACAAAAAGGTGCCTTTTATTGTTGACTAACCAGATCATGATGGTTTGATTTGCTTTTATGAATATAAATCTAGGTATTTGTTGTTGGTACCTAATTAAGTTTTGCTTTTATTTACAGGTTTATGGATGGTATTTTATTAAGGGTTGAAAAAGATATTTAATATTTGAAAGCCTCCAAAATATGTAGTTCCTACTTTTATCTTTTTTTCTCAGTCAGTCCTTTTAAGATTATTATTTAGATATTGATATTTGTCTCTGAATACAGCATAGTATAGTATGACGTTTATAATTTAGAAGTTTTCTTTTTGGATGCCAAAAGCAATACCCACTTAAAAAAACTGAGCTAAGTGGGCCCCACCTAAAGCTTTTACACACACACACAGTTTCGTCTTCCACATTGAAGAATAAAAGAGTGTGAGAACAATTGCTGCCTTAGTGCGGTGAAGGAGAAATCTGGAACTAGACCATGTGAAATTAACATATAGAATGTGATAAAAATGTGAAATGCAAAGCCAAGCCATGTTTTTTGTGTTCATAATGCAAGCTAGTCGTGTTCCTTTAGGACTGTGACTGTGCCCACTCACAGTCTGTGTGTATATGGTTGGAGTTAAAAGGCAACCTATAAATACTGAGCTTATGGAGAGGAAAATAAGAATTAACTGTTCCACATGACTGGCTCAGTCACCTCAACTGTCAGCTTTGTTCAATGTAACTTGGATAAAGAAAAAAAAACACAAGGGGGGAAAGGGTCTCCAAGATGTAGCCTGAAAAAAAATCATAGGATGAAGACTAATATCTCACTGAGTGTTTGGAGCCATCACACAATGGCAGTGCAACACTCAGCACTATTTTTAAGATAATCTCCACAGAGGTGTTATGAAATAAGGAGCCATCTTCACTCCGTTGCATTGTCCACTGATGTTGTGTGCACCAACATTGCCCCCTGCTGGTTTAAAAAGGTAGAGATTGCACTTTTTGTTATGTTCTGTTTTTGTGTGTGTGTGTGTGTGTGTGTGTGTGATGGTGGTTTTGTTTTACGTAAAAGGCTGGGGCATTGTTTTGTAAAATATCCTACATTGTGGGGACTTACGGGTAAGGTTAGGTTTAGGACTAGTGTGTGAATTCAGATCTTCTCTGTGAAGGAAGTTGTTTTGATGCTTTTATGGAAGCTGATAAAACAGGGATGAGAACTGGGTAGAACTGTGCCATAAATCAATTTAGTCATTATTTTTGGTTTTCCTCAAAACTAAGTGAATAGGTGAATCTTTTATGAGTGTGTCTTTAGATTTATCCATATGTCCACAGGACATGAAGTGAATTTCAATAAATCCAAGACGATTCAGCGTCAGTTTGATATTGCTAAAACACAAAAACAAAAAAGAGCATTATAAATTATAACAGAATGAGTTGATTCCCGGTGATAGACTGGCCCCACCTTTCACCCATAGACTGCTGGAGCAAGGTACCATGACCCTAATGGATAAGTGGAAGAAGATTGATACATAGATGGATAGAAGAGTTGGTTCCTGGACAGACAGATATCTTAACATTGATAGCACAAGCTCACTCTTAAAAGTTTTGAAAACTTCAAGCTTTAATTTGAGAACATTTGTTTAATAGGGCAGACGAGCTGGATCAGAGCTCATCTGAATGGTTGTGTCTTTCCTAAATGGGGCCACCTGTGGAGCTGGATGACAGTTACCTTTTATATCTATGTTTGCTTCTGTCTCATTGAAACCCAGTTGGCAGATGGCCACTCACATTGAGACTGGGTCAGCTGGAGGTTTTTTGCTTTTAAAAGGGAGTTTTTCCTCTCCACTGTCGCTACATCCACGCTTAATGCGAGGGGTTACTGTCAAGTCAATGAGCCGATGCAATCATCTGGTCTTTCTAAGATAGAAAACGTTTAACCATTCTCACTGTGTGATCTGGTTGAATTGTCTCTGTAAAGTGCCTTGAAATGACATGTGTTGTGAATTGGCGCTATAGAAATAAACTGAATTGAATTGAATAACAGCAAAAATATTCCATAATTAGGGCTAATTCTTTTGTTTTATCCACAAGAAGAAAAATTCTACCCAAGGCAGTATACCATACAGATAGAGCCCTTTTTTTAAAGCCCTAGTTCCTGTTATGCTTCTGTAGCTCACCGAAACAGGTTTTCTATATGATTTATGCTCATGCACTGAGATGTCTCCTAAAGAAGACTAATTATGTGTCTAGTATACCCTATACATTTTGACTGGGTTATATGTTTAAATGAGCATCCTGCAGAGAAACACAGCATTAATCCATTTCAGGTTTACAGCAGAGTAACAAGAATTTTTTCAATGTCCAAGTCATTCAAACAGTCCTTAATGGATGCTCCATGCATCATAGCACCACCACCTTTCATTTATTTTTCATCTATTTATTTAATAGGGAACATTAATAATGAAAACTTAAAATCAAAATATGTCAGATTGTAGCACTAGTCCTAATTTACGTCTGCAGTCCCTAGGCAGGTGACCGAGAGAGAAAAAAACAATAGACCTGACAACTAAGCATACATGTGTATATGACACATGATATGCACAAATATACGTATGCATGCGCCTACACGCACACACACCCAGACACACACTTCAACAGAAGAAAAGCAAAACACATACACATGAGGTTCTTATGTTGAATGGTAAGTTTCTCCAGTATTTAGCCCCTCTGACTGCAAATGTTGTCTGTCCAAAGGCAGTGTCCCTGCATGGCATTTCACTGTCCGCCAGAGCTGTGGCCATTGTGGACATTTTATTGACAGACAGAGATTTAATAAAGTCTTAAAGTGGGGAATGAAGCTTTGTTTTTTACATATTTATTTTCTTTAAGTGCATTTATCTTTGAAGTCTAATCTCAGATAGAAATCCCCACATATTAAGGTCTGTCATGGTAGAAAAGACATTTGCTATTTCTGCTCCATCAAGCTGTAAACCTCCTTCACCCCATCTCCATCATCCTCCTCATTTTCTTCTGGCTCCCTTCCTCCTTCTGCCTTCATTCCACCACCAGTATCATGACTAGTGCCTTAGAGCTAAACGCTATATTTCTCTTTTCAATAAAACTCTAATTGTTGCTTGTCTTTTGTTTTCTGTGTGAGTCTTTTTAGGTTAAAATGAAGCTTTCATTCATTTAACTTTAAAATTATTGTTATGGATGGAGGTCTTTGCTATCTGCCATTTGAAACAAAAAAATACACTTTAATGAGGGATTTTTTACCCAACTGTATAAATAGAGTTAAAGGTTATTTTGTGTTTTCTTTTCATCTATAAGATCATGTACTGTGACAGAAAGAAAACAAGTGAAAGAATATAAGACAAGTTTACAAAACACATTTTCTTTTTCTATTAAAGATTTATATCTGGCACAAGGTAAATGGAGGTGTACTAACTTGCACCATTAAGGACAGCCAAGTTTACAATCAGTTGATATCTTGGCATATTTTGCAATAACATGACCTGGTAGTGTCCCTATGTTTTATCTTTAAAGTCATATTTCTGCATTTTAGTCTCTGATAAATAAGAAAACTGTGTTACAATCTTCATAGTAAACATGGCTGTAGAAACATGTTTCTTTCTGGCTCACAAATGCCCCGAATTTTAGAGCACTGCATCAATTGAACTTGTTCTTTCAAAGAAAGATGTGTTTATCAACCTCTTTCTGTCTGTTGTTTCTATTATTTTACCATAATCAAAGTAACCTTTTGCTGTTGTAGAACGCAAACTAAAATGACCCAGTTTCTCCCTTAGAAAAGCTAGTAGTTTAACATGAGGCTTCTTCTCTGCCTAATGACCTGCCTTTTCCCCCATGTGCATCTCCACTATGCAAATGAATCCAGCAAGGCGTCTTCAAAATCTAATCAGATTGTCTCTTCCCTAAAATGAGGCAGTGTCTGTTAAAGGTCTCCGTTTTGAACAGTTAATTTAATAGAAGAACACAGCAAGCAAAGAAAGACTTGTCTTACAAGAGGCATACCTACCATAGAGACTTTTCTGTGTGGGCAAATTTTTACTGTGAAAGTAATTGTTTTATTTTTTATTTTTTAGTTTAACCTTTATACCATGCCTTGCATAAATCACTCCCCCACCGCCTACCATTTTTTTCTATGTTCTATGTTTTTCTATGTTTAACAACATGCAGTAGAAACGGATTACTTATGAGTTTGCACCCTTATAGGAACATGTCTACAACTTTGAAGTTGAAATATTCATTCTAATTTGAAGCCAACAGCAAAAGAAACACAAAATCAGAAATCTCTACTACCCACAACTACCCCCCCACCCCCTAAATGCTTGTTAGATCTTGTTACGTTAAATTTTGCCCATTCCTCAAAATAAAATTGCTCTAGCTTATCTTAAAATCTAACTACAGGTTCTTAATTGGATTGAGGTCTTTACTTTGACTAGGCAGTTTTGTCACACTTAAATGCCTCCCCCTATAACTATTCAAGTGTAGCTTTAACATTGTATTTGGGTTATTGTCTTACTGAAAGGGGACCCTCTAGTCCAGTCTAAAATCACAGGTAGACTAAAACAGATTTAGTTGAAAAGAATAACCTCAAATTGAGTTTTTTTATTCCCTGCAGCTGAAAAGCATCTCCAGGCATGAAGCTGTGTTTAATATCCTTAATTGTGAGTCGCTTTGGATGATGCCAAATGCAAAAACATCACAAAAATATTTTAAACAAAGAGAGCTTGCAAATAATATTTTCTTCCACTAGATGGTAGTGTGTCCTCTATTTCCGATGAGGTTTTATCTAACACTTTCTTTCACCTCTAAATATCCTGCTGAGCCATTAAAAAAAACAAACAAAAACATTTTTTTTTTCAATCTAACTTACTTTCTAAATAAAATCTGCAGCTTCACACAGTATCTGCTTGACGCAATTTTCCACAAATTTGTCAACCGCATAAAACCCTTAATAGACTTTAAAAGACTTGACCCCAGAATATAATTTAGCTGGAATATTTAACCTGAAGGTTAAAGAATATTTATATATATAAATAAGCACATTTTATAATTTCTTAGGCTTCAACAATACTTCAATGAAAATGAAACAACATCCAAAAAAAAACTGGAAAAGTGTTAAAAGAGTTTTTATCATTGAGCTACATGTAATCAACTCTAAGATAAAACCTTGAACAATCAGAAACTTGGAACCACAAAAATAAGCATGTAAGAGCAAAGCTGCAAGATAAAATGCAATATTTAGGTATTTACTGGCTAATTTAATTTGAACTCTGACATTATTTTGTCAAACTGCATTTTTGTAACACTAGAAGTTAAACCTTGTCTTTACTTTGGTCTTACTAGAAGACGTAAGAGTGCAAATACTCTACAGTAAGTCACCGTAAAAGCTCAGCCTTTTAGCAATATCAAGAAGATAGACATGGTTAATGACTGAGAGACAAGGCCAAGTGTGTCATCAAGAGAAATTAAACATAAAGTCCTCTATAGCAGCAGCCCAGATGAAACCCCCCTCCAGGATGATGTCACAGCTGAACAAAATTTTAGGCCAGATGTAGCTACTACCAAAGAGAAATTAACAGAGACAGAACATAAAGTTGAAACAACAGCAAGTAAAGCAAAGTAGGGAAAAGTGGTCATCCTGTCATTCTCATTTTAAGCTTTACAGCTTATAGTTAAAGTTGAATTATCTATGAACTAGGCCTAAATTGTGTCACCATTTAGCTGATTATGATACTAGATGAGGCTTCAAAAACGTACCAAATAAGCAACACATTGACACATAATCTATGAATAACAAACATGTTCCTGATATATTCCATGATTATTAGTGATTTAGATGAACAGCAGTCTGACCAGCAGGTCCATTAACAGGACATGGGCCACATGTGTTTTGATTTATAGCTTCCTGTCGTGGTGCAGGAACCGGTTCTGGGCACAGTAATGGGTTAGTGTTGATTCTGTAATATACACATAACAATGATATTGATTATTCCCAAATAAATCTCACCCTGAAAATGTGCCTAAGCGGAAACAGCTTCAACGTTCTTGGGGGACACATCAAATAAATGATCCCCATAAATGAAGGGAGACGGAATGGAAAATGCTGAAGGAGAACCTTTGCAAGTAATGAAGAAACCTTCCATGGATGAGCAAAGGACCCCAGAGGAAGAGTTTCTTCCTGTTTCCCGGCTCAGTATAGATTTTCCATTTGTTTTGGGATGATGTATTATAAGTAGGAAATAAGATATTGGGTTTTTTCTCGGAAGCATACAATCTAATGGCTTCTTTACCTCCAACACTTTAAATTAATCGTAATTAATCTATTTTTTGACACTGCTACTGTTTGTTGCCGTGGAGTTACTTAAACCTCAGACAAATACAATTAATCTAATGGTCAATGACAAAAAAGCGGACAGTTATTGTGTATCTTTCTTGAAGTATTTCATAAGAGTTCCAAAATTAAATATCTTTGCATATCCACTATAATATAAGATTTGCTCTATAAAAAACATATTTTAGCACTTTTAGAACTTGATGCAACGTTTAAGCAATTAACTAGCTCCAGCTTTTCCATCAGATATTGGCCTTTTGCTTTATTCAGTGCATTTTCAAGACTATACAACAATCTGCATTATCATGAAGGAGAAATCTTCTTATGGATAACAACACTGACTATCTGCTAAGAAGGCCCAAAGCTGTTGAATGTTAGGTGTTGACATTTTCCTTGCCATGGTATAACTATGGGGCTACAGAGAGGTCTTGATCTATTCTCTTTAATGTCATAAATAAACAAATCAATATCGTAGATGTCTGCCTTTTACTTAAATCAGGAAATGGCCCTTGACTTACATCTAGTGGGAAGCAATCTGATGGACTCTTCCAGCTAAGGAATTAGACCCATAAATTTAATTATGTGAGTTAGACTAATTGTTAACTTTATGAGAAACTTGATGGAAAAAAATGTTATATCTATTAAACATAAATATGTGTTTAGATATTTAGGTTTCAGAAAGAGTTAGCGTTTGAAAGAGTTGCCTGATTAATGAATATTAGTATCAATAAACCTTTTCTCTGGAATTAAAGCATTTACTTAACAAAGACGCTTTAAAAGATATATATGTTTAGTCATCCTAAATTATATTTTGCCTTTGACAAAAATTAAGCTTTTCAGCTGTTAGAGAAAACAAAATAAAAGATAAAATAAAAAAACTATGTTAAATGCACCATTTTGGAATGTTTTCTTGCTTTGATTATATTTGTTTTTATACAGTTTACTGGATGAAATAAGCCTCATTTTTGATAATTTGGTTTATAAAAATAAGGTTGCAACAGTGGAACAGTTTGTAGCACTGTTACCTTGTAGCGAGAAGGTTTTGGGTTCGATTTCCAGCCAAGGGTCTTTCTGCATGGAGTTTGCATGTTCCTCTGTCCATGCGTGAGTTCTCTCAGGGTACTCTGAGCTTTCTTCCACTGTCCAAAAACATGACTGTTAAGTTAATTGGCATCTCTAAATTGTCCTTAGGGGTGATTGTGTTCCCGGTTGTGCGTCTTTGTGTGTCTATGGGTGTACCCCGCCTTATGCCGATAGACTGCTGGATGCTGATGTGTGGTTTTACTCTCACTGTGACGCTGTACATTTGAATGAGCTTTTGTTGTATTTCCAATTGGGCTACAATCATTACTTTGTATCTTCTCAATAATAAAAATAAGCTAATTATCAGCCAGTTAGTAGTTGTTTAAAAAAGTTCCCTTTTGAAATTGGTTAAAAGACACAAATCCTGGTGGTCATTAACATAAATAAAGTAATGATACATAGTGCAAATAACAATGGATTGAATATTAACTACAGATTAAAGAAGTTTTCACAGGCACAAGCTCCATGCAGTGAAACAGAGGATAACCAGTCTAACAGAGCACCAGAAGTAAAACCCAGCTGTTTAAATCTTATCACTGCTGTTCAAACTGACCCCATTTTACAGTGAGGTCAACACACGGAATCAAATAACGCATCTTAGTAATCACAGCTAGCAAAGGCCAGATTAAAGAAATCTCAGTCTGGCTAAAAAATAATTCAAAATCTCTAAACTAAACTTTTTCATAATGATGCTAATATTGAAGAAGGTCGGAGTTAAGGCATCATTAAGCCTTGTATGAGATGTTCAGATGTTCATTAATCACTACTCAATTGCAAACATTTTCATACAAGTTTTGACTGGCTTAAGTTTATTATGTTTTAAACTTGAAAATATCAATTACAGTCACAATTTTCATTTATTTAAATGCCATTAAATTTAGCACCAAATGGTAGGTGTTAAATAGAGCATAGCTTTAGGCTCATTAGCTACCATTCTCTCACAGTAAGAAAACTCCTTCTGGGCATCCCACTGGCCATGCTGCCCTGGATAGAGAGCCAATTAGGAGCCACCACTGGTCATTGAAAACTCATCACACTACACCATTGGCTGCTAAAAAATACATTTTAACTTAAAGGGTGCAACAAACAATTAACTTTCACATAAACTATGATAACTCTATTTTGTGTCATTTGCAAACATCAGTTGAAAGTGTAAGAGTGTGTGTATTTCAGATGGTAGAATATATCTCCACAATTTTTCATCTTGTTTTGCACAGACCCTGTAAATAAGATTTCTTAATGTAGAAGAGCAAACTTTAATAGAAAAAGTTCATCCTGCTATCACAATTTATTTTCAATTTTAGATAAAGACAGAGTATGTTTTTTTTCTCTGTCTTTCTCTATCTAAACATTTTGTTTTCCGGGGAAGAACTGAAATGGCTTGAAATTACTCACAAGCAAAAAGATATTGTTACAATGAGCTATCCAAAGGAACACCATTAATTACCAAAGTTGGGTCATGACCCCACTTGGGGTCCTCGATTAACTGGTATTGGGTCTTTAACTCCACAGAAATTAAACTAACATATATGTTTAGGTGCTTAAATATATGAAAACGTCAGTTGAAAATAGACCAACCCGACTGCTTTAGTTGTTGAGGCTGTTTGCTATATTAGAATACCCATAATTAATCAATTTTGTTAAAATTATTGTATACTTAACCAATATTTTGGTTACCATTTTGTGCATCATAGGGTGAAAGGTTTGAAAACCTCTGATCTAAAATATCTCAAATAAAAATGCATCAGTATTCATTGGTGCTTAGAGGTATCAATATTTATGTCAGAGTTTGACAGTAAGATAAAAAATTCGCAAAAGAGAAATAATTTGCCTTTTTTGTTAAAACACCAGTTTATTAACCAGTAGGGAATAAATGGACCAGATATCTTTCTGTTAAATAAACAATCTATGTGGTCAAGAAAAAAAAAACATGATTTTAAAAGAGTAAGCCAGACCTGGCAATATGTTTTGGCACAGTAATGGAGAATGTAGACTACATGGATTATACATATAAACCAGGTCATTTCTTGTGATCTAAATATTTTAAGGAAATTTGATTGAAGGAGGTGAAATAGAGGTGGCAGGCACGCGGGTGGACGGATAGATAGATAGATAGATAGATAGATAGATAGATAGATAGATAGATAGATAGATAGATAGATAGATAGATAGAT